>JABSMR010095641.1:0-12538 GCA_018902295.1 Dusona sp. PSUC_FEM 10030013 | reverse complement strand
AGACTGAATAATATTATATAAAAGCATTAAAAATTGAATAAAATAATAAAAGTGATAAAAATGTTAAACTTACTGAATAATATCTCGATGTCTGGTCACTATATCATGAAAAATAATTCTGAAAGACGCGGGATCTTCGCGTCTACCTAAATCGAGGTTTTTAATTCTAAACGTCAGAACAGCCATTTTGCCACATACGTGAAGAACCAGACAACATAGAAAAGCAATTGACGCCGTATGAAACAAGTGTACATAAATCATGGGCGATTGCAATATCCAGACGATCCAAAATGTCGACGAGTCGTTTACGTCGAAGAAAAGATGAGTACGATACGGCAAAACAAAAGGCAAGCTCTCGTTACGGAACACTAGAGAACTTTATTAAGTTTTGTAAAGAAATGAGAATAAGAAGCAATGTGTAGAATTGTGACGTACTATGAGAACGATAAAAAAAAAAAAATAAATAAAAAACAAGAAAAGAGAAACACAAAAATAATTATTTCGTGATCCGAATTTCATTAAACACCTCTCATTTGTAGTTCAGAATTATCAACTAATCATTATCCGTAATATCAGTGTCATTATAAAATCATAATGCCTTTAGACTCGAATGTAAAAAAGATTTTTATATCCTCTTGTGATTGTCAAAACGATATCTATCGTGCTTTTGGATAAAATGTATTTATAAATTTTATTACTAGATTTAAGACGAAACTCCAATGGTTTTAGATGGTAAATAGTACTGGACGCGAATGCCGTTGAAAGCAAAAGTTTAACGAATGCGTTTGCTATCCGATTATATTGTAAATAAATTTCTTGCTCTTCTGGACTTCCCCAATTATCGGTATTGACATCATCAACTATTCGACTCATGAGTTTCTTGAGTCTTGATGACAATCTAAAAACCAGCATTTTTGGTATTATCATTATCTTCAACGAGCTTTCTGATATATTCAGAATCATCAATTCCGCATTTCCGAATACGTAGTAAAAATCGGCCCAAAGTGTCGTCATATGACTGAGAATATATACGATCCACATTAAAAACTTGACGTAAGCTGATTGTAAGGGCCATACTCCCATGATTGCAAACACACGTTCGTTAAGTTTGAACAAATCTTTGGCTCGAGCAAATTCATCCTAAATCACAATACTTTCCATATTAAATGTAATACCAAAAGTGAGGAATATTCTCTGTGCCGGAACATTAGAATTATAACTCACTGTCATTGCAAAAGTAATGCAACTTGTAATCTCTTTGACGCTACACGGTACACTGAAATATACAATCGTAGGCTTACAATGTGCCGCGCATGATCACGAGTTTCAATGTTAAAAAAAAAATCTTTGTTCTGCACGTGATTGAATATTTACAATGTAAATTGCTCTTGCGACGATTGTATACTTTCCATGAAACGTTGACGTGTATACACACCGATTTTCTCTCATAAGTTTTCGAACGTACTCCTATTTTTATAGTTTTTTTTTTTTACGTGGTATCAATAGCTATTCGATGTTTCGTTTTCTTTTTCTCTTTTTTCGGAGGTACGATTTGTTTTGCGATCGATGGGAAGCGATTTGAAAGCAGTTAGGGGCTGCGGATTTAATAATAGCAGGGTTTCAAATTGCAGCTCTAGAACGTTAGGTTTCTAGGAACGCCAGGAAGAAGGCTCTCCCTTTTTTGGTCACAGTTCAACTTGCAATAAGACGCGAAACATTTTTTGTCGGTTAACATAGGTTATGAAATGAATTCTGAATTCTTTAACTGGTCAAATTCTGGTTTGGGATTTCGCATTGTCAAACTCTTTCATAAATATTCCAAAAGTATTTGATAACCAGAGTTTCATGTAGTGAAAATCCAGAGGAATCCAATGGCAATCATCTCGAATGTGAAGAATAATATTTAATTTTTCTAAAAACACTGTTTCGTTGGTGCAAATTCGCACTAGTGTGGTTACTACGGGTTAATGTTGATCGGCAATAATAAAACAAACTAATTGCAAATACACTGTGAGTATTTATCAAATGTTGAAGAAGTTTTGGTACGGCCCGATGGTGAGTCGAAAAGTATTACGACAAATAACGATATGCTGTGAAAAAACTCAACTCAATTTAATCAAGCAAATAGTTTAATTAAGAGCCGCGGCAATGGCTCGATAACAATGTATATCAGAAAAGTGGAAAAAATAATATCTGCTCAGCAAAAATATATTGTGAATACGAATTATACGAATCCGTAATTGAAAAACAAAATAATGGAGCTCTTACACTTGTTTCGGTTGAGCGAAAAAGCAATTTATTTCAGAAGTTCTGGATGATTTTTTATTGCAAAATTTGTAAAGATATTCAAATACTTGTACATCATTTTTGTGACATCGTGTACTCAAAAAACATTTGTTCACTACTCGTCGCACATAGAAATCCTATTTAAAGTGATTTTCATAACGTTAGAAAGGACATTCAATTCACCAAAGCAAACACAACGTCCCTGAAGAGTGTCTCCATTGTCGAATAAACAAAGAAAATGAATGTCCGAAAATCTAGTGGGTCCACAAAAATTACAATCAATCATTTAATATTTACTCACCGAAATTAAAATCAACGAATTGCATCACAATAATACAGAGACAAGGAATATTTGAAGGATATGCTTTTATTCAAAGTTAATTAAGGCAAATATGTTACAACTGTTTTTCTAGGCAATTGTTCGTAACATGGAGACGTAACCAGCGGTAGTTTTAAGAATCTGTGAGGACGAAATTTTGCAAAATAAATCTTTCTTTTTTCGTTGGATATCGTTTGCTAGTTGTAAATACTCACACCAGTGTAGTTTTCTAGACAAAATACGTAGAAACCACCTCCGCTCAAGCTAAGTGGTTTTTTTGCACTTATCATGCATATTATCAGTTGTTTTTTGAAAGAATCCGTCGAGTTGTACCACTGACAGTCGTAATACGCGTTGTACAAATTTGCGCTCTGCACAGAGATCGAATTTTCAAAGTTTTCTATGACTCAATGTCAGATTGGACGTGAGATAATTTTTTTTAAATTTTAAGTAGTCATTCACATTCTCTAATTATTTATGTTATACGTGCATGCATCATACCTCAAGGAGCATATACTCCCCAGCAGAGCAATAACCATAAATCAGCCAAAGCACCGACCCTGCATACACCAAGCATGCAACAAAAATACCCTTGTCTTCTGCATCGATGGTCTAAAATAAAAATGGTCCATAATATTGTAAAGGACGTTTAGGAAATATTTACTCTTTATGTTTTGTGTAGACATTGTTCGTAATCGATTTTTTAATCAGTTTTACGATTTTTTTCAGAAAGCAGTAAATGATTATCTCAGGGCAACCCTTTCAAACCTGATGTTAATATTTAGTTGAGTTATGAAGAACGTCGATTGTGCACTCAGCTCAAAAAAAAACGATTTAATCTCGTTCTTATCGTTCAATTTTATGATTGTTTTTATAATATTTCATTTGCGTACCATAATGACGATGTACGATGAGAGACCAACTATTATAGTGCTTAAGAGCAGCTCTTCTAGAAGCACTAAATGAAAGATCTCCTCGATTGACTTTGTCATTCTAAATAGTATCATTTGAAACAATTAAAATTCGAATAAAATCATTAAGGAGGTCACAGCGAAATGTTGATTATTAAACAAAGTAATAAATTTGTAACATGTTCTAGATTGAACACACAATTGACATCAGAAACAAATTGGGAATACTTAATGTAATAAATCCGCGATTACGGACGTGCAAAATATTACTTTTTTCTATAAAAAAAACATGTTAATTGACTGCTGTCGAAAGAAGGCTTCAAGGTTTTTGTTCACCGCACAAGCATGCAGCATTACCACACTTCACTTAAAAATGTTATCCTTTGTAAACGGTTGACGACGAGTAGGTCAATTGAGTGATTAAAAATATGTAATTTTTTAACATGTTATCTCATTGACCAAAATTGTTGTTATTTTTTTAACAATGTATTAAAAAAAGTTTTTGAAAAATATTTTTTAATAGACGGTTAATTGACCGCAAGAAATGAGTACGACCTCCTTAACACGATAAAAAATGTTGAACTTACTGAAGAATATCGCGATGTCGAGTCACAATGTCATGAAAAACATTTCTGAAAAGCACGGGATCTTCGGGTCTATCTAAATCGAGGTTTGTTATTCTAAACGTTAGAACGGCCATTTTGCCACACACGTGAAGCACCAGAGCACATAGAAAAGCGAATGCGACTGAATGAAACAAGTGGACACAAATCATTGGCGATTGCAATATCCAGACGGCCCAAAATGTCATTGAATCTTCTACTTCGAAGAAAAGATGGGTACGATACGGCAAAACGAAAGGCAAACTCTCGTTACTAAACACTAGAAAACTTTATACAGTTTTATAAAAAAATCAGAATAAGAAGCAATGTGTAAAATAGTGACGTACTACGAACGCGGTGAAAAAAAAAAAAAGAAATAAGAAGAAAAAAAATAGTGATTTCCCACACAGTACGGAATGCTGCTGCAATGTTGCTGGAATTTTCCAATATTGCATATTTCCCGATAATATTCCAGAACTATTGGTTAAAAATCACACATAATATAAAATATTAGGACAAATACACAATTTTCAAATAACCAGGTGTTTAAAAGCCTGGGGGGCTATTCTAGAAATTATAGTATTTTTTCCACTTTTTTTTTTAAATTGAATTCTTCAGAAAGCTGATTTTCATTTATCGTTCTCATTTTCAATAGCAATGCAACTACGTAGGGCAACTACGGTACAGAGTTTTTCAAATATCCCAACTGGTTTTGAGCGGAAAACTTCAAACTTTGAACACCAACTTAAAAAATTGGCTAAAATAGATAAATACATTAACCAGGCGAAGTTTCAAAGGTCATTTAAATATTGAAGAATAAGCTGTGGCTAGAATTTCAATTTGCGATCCACGAAAAATTACAGTCATTTTTGTAAACTAGTTAACATGTTGAAAGAATATTGATATTGTTTCAAACAGCAATTGAATTTTGACGTATTTTAATTCTGAACGTTCTCGCCTTAAAAAAACCACTTTTTTTCAATTCCAAAAAATTCTCTCGAATTTTTGTAAAGACCTTGGTGTCTCTTTCAGTCTCTTTTTCGAATTTATCTTAATCTAAAATTGAAACTCATTTGTTTTTTGAGTTCCATTAAACTAACGTTGATAATAAAGTTGATGTTTCGTAAAAAAATTACAAGCGAATAGACAGTGGGGATAGTTACCGCTGAATAAAATATTATAATTAGAAATGAGAAATATAGTGATTTGTTTTATGGGTTGGAACTTATTTCCTACTTAAGTAAAATTCACTATTATTTACGATGCAATAGTGTATCGATGTCGATAGACAAAAAAGGGGTGTATCGAGCTTTCAATTGGAAGTAGAAGTGGAAAAAAATCATTTTGTTTGCAACAAGTTGCAAACTCATGGACAATTTTTTTAACTATTAAAAAGGATTTTTTCTACTATTAATTACTATTAACTACAATTATTGTAGCCACATTACTTTCCAATATTTCAAGTGGAGGCACATTGCAGCAACGTCGCTGAAATATTTCGCAACATTTCTGCAATATGTCAATATTATATGGAAATATTGCAGAAACACTTCAACAATATTTCGGTACTCAGTGGATTTTAAGGTTTATGAAAAAAATCATTGTGATCCGAATTTGATGAAACTCCTTTCATTTGTCATTCAGAATGATCGATTAATCATTTTCTTTACTAACAGTGCCATTATAAAATTATACTGACTGTAGACTCAAATGTAAAAAAAATATCCTCTTTTGATTGTCGAAACGATATCTATCGTGCTTTTTGCTGAAATATATGTATAGATTTTATTACGAGATTTAAGACGAAACTCCAATGGTTTTGCGTGGTAAACAACAGAGGACGTTAATCCCGTTGTGAACCAAATTCTAAAGAATGAGCTTGCTATCTGATTATAATTTAAATAAATTTCTCGTTCTTCTGGACTTTCCCAACTATCGTCATCGAAATCATCCATTATTCGTTTCATGAGGTCCTTGAGTTTTGACGAGAATCTCAAGACTATCAGTTTCACTATTATCATTATCTTCACTGCGCATTCTGATATATTAATAATCATCAGTTCCGCATTTCCGAATACGTAATAAAAATCGGCGAAAAGGGTCGCCAAATGACTTAGAACATATACGATCCATATTGAGAACTTTACGTAAGTCGGTTGTAACGGATATACTCCCAAGATTACAAGAACTCGTTCGTTCCGTCTGAACAAATCTTTCGCTCGACCAAATTCATCCTAAATTACAATACTTTCCATATTAAATTCAATACCATAAATCATAAATATTCTTTGTACCTGAACATTAGAATTATTACTCACTGTCATTGCGAGAGTGATGCTGCCTGTGAGCTCTTTGACGTTGCAAGGTAGACTGAAGTAAATAACCATAGTCTTACAATGTACCGCGCATGATCACAGGTTTTCAATTTTATACAAAAATGGTTTGTTCTGCACATGATTGAATATTTACGAAGTAAATTGCTCTTCCGACGATTGTGTACTTTCGTGGACACCCTGATGTATATACACACCGTTTTTCTCTCTGAAGTTTTCAAACGTACTTCTATTTTTGTAGTCTTTGTTACATAGTATCAATTGCTACTCGACGATTTGTTTTTTTTCACTTGTAAGAAGTATGATTGGTTTCCGATCGAAAGGAAGCGATTTGAAAGCGATTGGGGACGTAATGATAGCAGGGTTCCAAATTGCAGCTCTAGAGTATAATTTTTGTAGAGACGAGACGAAAAAAGTTTACTTTGTCTTGAATGTTGTCGTCGCAATACTTTGTTACGACCAAAAGTTTTCATTCTTTTGGTTACAGTTCAACCTACATTTAGACGCGAGCAATTTTCGTGAATTTCGTGATATGGTGTATAAATGAATGTCAAATGTACTTGTCCCGAGACTATCGAGACTCTTGATATTAACTTCATTAGCTGATCAAATTAATGTTATTTAAAAATAATAAAACAAAATGGTTGAAAGTGCACGTAATGTGAATATTTATCGGTTGTCAAAGTACTTTTGGTGGGGGTCGAGGATGAATTCAAAACTATTGCTATAAATGCTGTAGTATAAACAAAATTTCAATCGAACTTTGTTAAAAAAATTGTTTGGATAAAAATGCATGCCATACAAAGTGTATAAAAATGATTTACCCTTAGCAGAAATATTGCAATTATTACTCTACGAAGCCATAATTGGAAAAAAATAATACGGGCCTACATGGCACTTTTTTTCGGTCGAGGGAAAAAGAAAATGATTTGTTTCAGAAATTCTAAATGATATTTTTGTAAGGGGTAAATTGCCAGTGTAAAAAGAAGAAAAATTAATTTCCTTCGAAGACTATTTATTTTTCTTCAAATTCTATGCTTGGTACAAAGTATAGTAAATTCAAATTTCATTTCAAATCATTGTTCGTAGCATAGAGATATAACCAGCTGAGGTCTTAACAATCTATAAGAAAAAGTTACTTACGAAAATCTTAAATCATTATTTAACGAGTATATTTTATTCGACTTAATGCTAACTCAATGTTAATTCGACTTAAGAATTAACTTTGAGTTCATTTTTTCCTTACACTCATGAAGCTGGATAGAGAAAAAATATAGAATCCTCCAGCATTCAACCGAATAGAGTTCGTCGCACCAATCATACATATTATCAATTGTTTTTTGAAGGATTCCGACATATCGTACCATTGACATTGATAGTAAGCTTCATACAAGTTTCTACTCTGCACAAAGATTACATGAACAGTTATTTTCCAGGTGAAGCACATCGTCCAGTTTACAAATCAATCGAAAAAAAGAACATCGGTTGAATCGTACTTCAGTGATGAGATATTCGCCAGCAACGCAGTAACCGTAGATTAACACGAGCATCGTACAACCATAAGACAAATACGTAAAAAATAATCCTGTTTCTTCGAAATCAACATTCTAAAAGAAAATCGCCGTTTATTCAATAGTAGAAAGTCTTATATGAAAAACACTGAAAAAAACGTTTTTCACGTACTTGAAGAACATTGTAACTCGTCAAGCCGATGAGCAGGGTACAAATGAATAGTTCTTCCAACAGAAGTAAACTAAATACTCGATTAATATCTTGTGCCATTCTACTCAATGGGAAAATATAAAAATATTTGTATGCATTTTTATAAATCACAATTGATCGATGATATTTAATTTTTTTAAATCGCTAATTGCGTAAATCGACGTTGAAATTAATTTTTATTCGGTACAATGACTTAAGGAAGTTGAGGTGGTACAGTCATTTCTTTTACTCAAAAGTTAAAAACAATACGTTCCAAAAATTAGGCTGCTTTTTAATCTGGCAACATCACATACACTTCAAAAGTATGAGTGTTGTATGTGTACATGTTTCTCTGTCAGACTCTCAGTAGTCTTAACGATGGATCATTCCCATCGCAGCAAAATAACCATCAATAAAAATGGTTTTTAAATATTTACGTGGCAATGGAAAGTAGTGAATTGAGCATTATTCAATCGAAGAACGAGTCAAGAAGATTTCTCGGATAAAAAAAGTCACAAAATTAACGAAGACACTGTTACCGACTCTGGCGCGAATTCTACCGTCAAAAAAAATGCAGAAAAACTTCCTGCATTGTTTTTTTACTGAGTAATATACATTTAATTCATGACTCTGAGCTTGGTCCGTGTATTCTTTAACTATCTACGAGTTGCAATTTTACGAGTAAATGCAATGTTTGTTTTTCAATTCCCCCTTGATGTTCGAGCTTGGCTATCTCAAATACATATGACGTTGCCAGATATGCTGTTATTTGAGTGCCTCAGTGAGAACTATTCATTTATTTCTTTTTACTAAATCTCCTAATAAATCTGAAAAAAATCGACCATAATTATTTATTCTTCCTCGTCTTCTGTACAAAAAATAGTATTTATGTCATCGTTTTTTACTGAGCAATCACCAAATGTCTATAAACTCCCGTAAGATTGCTAGAAATTTAGTTTTGCACTGTTATAAATTTCTTTCAACACCAAATTTCCTCAACTGCATGAAAATGTTATCAACTTTTTTTATACACTCAAATTTACAGGATTCAATTGGATTGAAGGAGATTTTATCGACATTTTTTTGTCAACACCCAAACTTCCTTAAAACACATTTCAACAACGATTGATAATGCTGATGACAGTTTTAGTCCTTTTTCACTTAATTCATGGCATTTCGATTAGTTAAATGATTACTTTGTACACTCGTTCGTTATAATATGATTAATCAAGGCAACCGATTTGTTAAATTAAAAAAAAAATAGTAAACGCACTCTAGAATGTCAAGGTGCTTTTCGAGTATATCCCGAAAAACTGTCCTGAAAGACTCGTCGGTTTTAATAGAAACCAGATTGAGCTTTTTAATCCTGAACACCAAAACCGATAATTTTCCGCATACATGAAGTATAAGAGAAAAGACATATCCTATTGTTGCTGCCAGGTAAATTGATAAAATTGCCATTGGACATTGGTATAACCAGATGAGCCAGAAAGTAGATGGTTCCGTCACCTCAAAGAAGAATCGAGTACGATGAGGCAAAACGTAGGGTAACGTCTCATTTCTTAACACTATAAAACTACAATTCTGTTAATAAAATGCCAAAAGTTATTTGAATATCATGCAATCATATTAAACATAGCATGCAGATTGAAAGATTTGATTGGAAAATTCACGGCAAAAATTTTAACATCAAAAGAACATGACGAAATTTTTATAAAAATAAAATAAAATCATTCGTTTAGTATTGGAAAACAATATGTTGAGTATAAAAACCAGACCACTAAAAAACATACTTTATAATTAGTAAAAATGGCAATGTTTATATATTTTTTAATGATTTTATTTTTATTACAAATTTGTATTTGTTTTCTTGGTTTTCAACCTAAGGATTATATATGTGCAGCTGTTACCAGATTTCAGACGGGGTTCCAAACACTTCAAATTAAAACTAATAGCTGTAACGATTCCCATCGTTAGCCAAAGCTTGAAAAATGTTTTGGCGACACTATTGTAGCCGAGATAAATTTTTAGTTCTTCAGGATTTTCGAAGCATTTCAAATCAACGCCATCGATTATTCGTACCATTAAAGTAACCAGAGTTCCCGAAAATCTCATAACCATCATCTTACAGCATACCATTATGCTAAATGTGGATTCTGTTAAATTCAGCACTACCGCTTCCAAATCACCGAAAGCGTAAAATAGATCGACTAATAGCAAAGTTAAATGAATTAGAAGATAGACAATCCATACAGTGAACTTTCCGTAAGTGGAGTGCACTGGCCATACTCCAAGAACAGCAAAGACCCGCTTGTTCAATTCAAACAGACTTTTGGCCTGTTTGATATCGTCCTAAAGAACAATATTTAACATCAAATAACGTTACAAAATATTGTCGTTACAAATATTTTAAATTTACATCCTGAAAATTCTAATGCGCACCAGAAAAAGAAGAACGAATTTTATTCAAATTAGTGCACAGTGGTTCATTCGTCATGCTATTTATTCAAAATATTTTGTCCTCCGAATTCCGCAATTATTATATTAGATAATTTATATCAACTAGCAACAACGCGGACGCTTGAGTGTACCATTCTTGATTGTGGTAATCTTCAAAGTAGTATGATGTTTATTTATAATTATATTTTCTATGTCTAGATTTCTCAGTCTCTTCGAGATGTTTGATATTTCAAATAAGCCCAAATTAGTTTTTCCTCTGTTTCATTATATACCGAAATTTCAGTCTTTCTAACCACTATATGTCCTTTCATTCTATGTTTTAAATATCGTTAAAATTTCGAACTTAAACTGATATGATTTCAAAGCACCGACTTTTCACGTATATTTTCGTTCACTATCTTAACTGTAGGAGTAGATACATATTTATTGATGCCTAGTCATACACACTGGGTCTGAGAGACCCAGCGATATATTTTTCTCGAATTTCAACTGTTTTGATATCCAGCACATATCTTTCTCAAAAAACGTTCAAACTGATGACTAGTTATTTATATTTTTACTATTTGTCTATGAGAAACTATGATTTTTTTTAATAAAAGTTCGTTCACGGTTAAAAAAAATAGTGACTAAATAAAAATGTGATTAAAAAGGCGTCGTTGGAATAATCAAAGAATAACTCTATACGAATAATCTTAAGTTAGTGGTATTTCTTCAATGGCTACTCACGTCCATTTTAATAGCTATCAGTAGCTACCACCGCGATTCGCAAGAGACTGAAGAAATAAAAGAGCTCCGGTTGCGCAGTATTGATAAAAAATGCATGACTAAAATTACACAAAATGACGGACGCAGCGGCAGCGGGTTTGGTCGGGGACGTTTTCGGTTCCGTAATCGGTCTACCGTTTTTCTCAAATTGCGCTCTACTCGCGAGTTTATTTTATTTTTTGTGTTTGATACAAGCTTTAAACCCCGGCAAAATGTTTTATCTATTTTTACTTACGTGTTTCTTTTGCCCTTCGAAAATTGATGTAGCGTTTAGGGTAACATGGTTTATCTACATATATTTTATACGTTTACATATGTAAAAAGTGTATACACTGTTTTCACTTTTTTTTTTCTTGTTCTGAGAGTGAAACGTTGCACTTTTCGAGCTCTAATATCCGACAAAATAAATACTTTAATGCACTCTCCATCGATATTGTGATATTGTGTGCTCTAATAACGTTTATTCGCTACTCGCATATGGGCATACTATTCAGAGCGTTTTTATCAGCGTAAGAAAGAACACCGCATTCATAAAAGCAAACACAATATCCCTTGAGAGTACATTCAAAATTGAAGCGATTTACAGTCGCTTTTCCATTGTCCCATATGCAAAGAACATAAAAGTGTTTGAAAAAAAGGTGAGAAATTGCTATATTTTATATCAACTTATAATGTTTATTTGCCCAAGTGGAAATCATTACTTTCACTCTTATTTTTTGCATCAACCCAGCAAACACATTGGGATTATTTTCGCAACTTTTACGTAAAATTTACATAAACTCGTAACTTTTACATCGAAGTTACGAAAATGATCCAAGTTGTGTTTGCTGGGAATGCTCTAAAAAACAGTCCATAATCTTTCATAATCGAGTTCACTACAAATTTTGCGATTTCCAACGGATAGCTATGATGCATAGCTATGTTAAATACTGAATGGAGTTATCGAAGAAATCTACTTAGCTGAACAGGAAACGTTATTCTCGTTTTTGTCGTTATATTTAATTATTTAGTATGAAAATTAATCGTGCACTCGTTTTATTCAACTCAAATTTTATTTGCATACCACAAGGACGATGTATGATGTAAGACCGATGATTGAAGTGCTTACGATAACTTCTTCACGAAGTAATAAATGAAATGCTTCCTCGATGTTCTCCGATA
>JABSMR010095530.1:0-12485 GCA_018902295.1 Dusona sp. PSUC_FEM 10030013 | reverse complement strand
AAAAATATAGGAAGATTAAAATACAAAGGGTATAAGGAAAAGTAATGCAGAATGTAAGTAAACGAAGGTAAAAAATAAAAACATTTATACATTGGAATACAAAGAAATTTATACATGGAAATAAAAAGTAAGTCGGAATATGAGGTGAATGGTCGGGCAGAGGCTTGATGCTAATCAAGGAAAAAGCTTGAAGCCGCAATTAATAAAGTATTAAAAGGAGAATCTTTTGAAGACATGTGTTAACGACGTTGAAGTTTGGATCATTGAGATGCAATGGATTTATAGTTATTTTTTAAGAGAGCCCAAAATTTAATTGTAGTGTTCAGCTACAAAAATTGCACGAACTTTTTTTCCTAAAAACTAAATCTGTAAGAAAAGTTTAGGCAACTTGAAAAATTGATAAGCAAATAAAGTCTTTGTTGAGCTCGAATAATTCAAATTTCGATACCATTATGCAAGTTTGACAATTCATTTGAATGTACGACAAGGCAAACTGTAAATTGAGGGTACGAGTAACAAAGAAAATATGGAATGGGAAAATGGGTAAAAACACATTGAAAAAGCTTGTGAAAAAATGTTCTTACCCTGGCATTGTCCTGAAGATAATAAAATCCGGCTCTGGCAAGGCTCGACGGAGAAACAATGAACGGAATGGGCCAGTTGTCAAAAGATTTTAACCTCTGAAGAACACTGCTGTATCGTGTACAAGGATTAGAGCTTTGCGGGACAGAAGCCGAAGAAGAGCCTCCGTGTGTGAGCACTTGAGCCGAAGTGTCGGAAGTGGGAGTTTGCGAAGGTGGAATTAAAGGAACGTTGACAGTTTCGATCGGTCGAAGCACAAAAGGACACTCAGGATCGGCCTGACGATGTCTAACCATCGCCTGATCGCCATAATTCCACTCGGAGATTTTAACACCGCAAACAAAACATTGAACTTCGAGAGCTCGACCCGTAGCGTAAAAACCCCCTTTAGCTAAACGTTCGGGACTTATCACTGCATTCGCTGGCCAATTTACGTACGTACTTAATCTATTTTCTTCGATATTCATTATTGCTCTTTTTTCCGTAAATCGAAACAACGCGTACAAAATAATATTCCTCGAACGTCAACTCTTTGTTATGATGGACGAGGTTCCGGGAAAATCATTGCGAAATGTTTCGAAATTCACAATGATAATTTTCAATCTTTAGTTTCACTTTGCTTCGATGGAATTATCGAACCACTAAATCAAATTCTTCGTCGTCGCACAATAGTTATTGCTAGTCACTTCGGCTCGAGCGAAAGTCGATGCGCGAAAAGGCAAAAAAAAACAACAATGCTCAATCGTTGGAATCTTTCGATGATTATAATTATTCTACAGTTTTAGCCAAACGAATATTTCGCGATGACATTTCACGCTTATTGATTAATAATCATTTTTTTACGCTAAGGTTGTTTGTTTTTAGCTTATGAGATTCAATTTAAGGTTTACACTGTTTGTGTTTATTTCAATTCTGAACTGTCAAATTCCCACTTGAGTTAGGAGATTCCCCGGAATAAAAAAAAGTGGAAACTGCGCTACGTCAAGCCCGGAAGGAACGGGTGAGCGCAGGCGCCCTCATATTACCGCTCACGTGGCCAGTTTTGGTACTTTAAACATTGATATGCATCTGCAATACCGGCTGAACTGCGTAACGATGATTTAGGATAAATCGATGTGTTCTCAAGTTGACCGCTACGAGTAAACGAAGCGCCACGTCGCAGGACCCTTAAACTCCTGTCAGTTTTGTCGTCATCGTCCTGCCGAGTGTTGTTTTTTTATACAAAAATAAATACCATCTAGAAACGTTTTAAAAATTGTCGTAATCTAAAATACTAAATATTATATTTTTTTAACCATTATTCTACTCTGACAATTTCACGATCGAGTGTTGTAACAAACATTAAGAACATTTGCATCAACAAAATTTCTTAAGGAGCACGAAAACACCAATAAAACAGGTAACCTTTTATTCCACACGTTACATTTTCAATATCTAAAATGTATGTTGGCGTGATCCGCAATTTGAGCCCCTGGTCTTTTGAAAAATGATCATTTTCCCTATTGTGTTAATTCTACGAGTGCAATCTTGAGTCTGAAAGATCGCAAAAAATTTCACAACACGATTTTCTTGTGAGCAAAAAATCTTCATCAGCTCAAATTTGTTAGGGGAGACTATAAGCACTCCGCAAAGGTTTTACCAGGCTTGCAAGTTGTCCGGGTCTCGTAGACCCAGTAGGTTAAAGTAGGCAGCAAATAAAGTATGTCCTCCCACGGTTCATATATTTTTTTGATAAACAACATTTTGCAAGCCTCAAATATTCACTACCTGTGACTTGATTACAGTTTAAAGACTCTTGGGTCTCCTGGACCCATGTAGTCTTTACGTTACTACAGAGAAGCATATATTTTTGGGGTTTATGGATTTGTAATGAATTAATAATAAATAATTTGAATGTTTTTCAGACAAAATGGGTGAACGAAAAGGAACAAATTTGTACTACCCGCCGGATTATGATCCACGGGTCGGAGGACTCAACAAATTTATGGGAACTCATGCATTGCGAGAACGAGCTCGCAAACTACACATGGGCATCCTAATCATTCGTTTCGAAATGCCATACAACATATGGTGCGAAGGATGTGGCAATCACATCGGTATGGGTGTACGATACAACGCTGAAAAGTCCAAAATAGGAATGTACTACAGTACACCGTTGTATCAATTCCGCATGAAGTGCCATTTGTGCGATAATCATTTTGAAATCAAAACTGATCCAGCGGTATGTGTAATATTTTGAACTATATTCAGACATTGCATCAAAAATATAAGTTGTGATGTTTGTTCAGAAATTATTCGCCTTTACAAATTTCCATAAAAATACAATTCAGTGGAAAATTCTAGAATACACGAGAGTATTGTTCAGAATCTTAAGAAAGTTTCTAACTTATTACGGAACATCCTAGAAAAGAAAAAAAATGTTCATCGAACAATTCCATAGTTTTTGAAAATTTATTTCGTAAATTTTCTTTTTTTTTTGCAGAAACGAATTTCCTGAAAAATTTCGGAAACAGCTATTAATTTTAGAAACTTCCAAAAAAGTTGAATACAGCATAATTCTAGAGTGTACAAGTATGTTCCAGAGGCAAGCACTTTTCATGATTCAAAATTATAGTTTATTCAAGAATGTTCCGTAATTTCAAAGAATTTTCCATCATACTGTTAAGAAATAAAATACTTTTTGGGAATATTAGAAAATTATAAAACATTTATCATTTTTTCAGATTGAACGGTATAAGCAAAAACTTGACTACTTTTTCTCTTTCAAAATATAATACATTACATTTTTTGACGGAAAATGTCTTACACCTCGGTATTGAAGGAGGAATTGAGAATTTTTATGTTACATTGTGTGGGTCCCAAGCAAATTGAAACTCCTAAACGACCAACGTTTTTTCAGCATCCTATTTTGGCCAACGCGGGTCATTCATATCCAACGCCATTTTCATCCAATTAGCATCATACGAAAAATCTCAAAAAATTGACGAAGCTAGTTTGACCCATATACTAAAACGTTATACTCAGATATCAAATCATTCGCTAACAGTAATTTATGCTACAAGTACGAAAAACCTAAAGGTCGGGTAGTGACTCTGATACTACCCAAGCCTTTTTTCTTTCTAGAACTTGGACTACGTAATAGTAAGTGGAGCTCGAAGGCAAGAAAAAAGATGGGACTCGAAAGAAAACGAGCAAGTTGTGCCAGAGACTAAAGAAGTGTCTCGGAGATTATACGACGATGCAATGTACAAGTTGGAGCACGGGGTGGATGACGTGAAAACGGCGCGGTGTCGAGACTCTGCCTTGAATAGTGCAATTGCATTGAACAAAGCTCAATGGAGCGACGATTACGCTTCCAACTGTGCTTTGCGTACATCTTTTAGGGTTTGTTTTCTTTTTATTCTCAATATTCACATACAAAATGACGCATAGTGTAGTTCCCCCCCTCTAAATAGCACTTAAAAAAATCGATTAATTATATGTCAATTAAAAAACATGATTTCAGGCACGAAAACGAGAACTCGAACGAGTCAAGTCGTCGGATCAATCGTTGTTAAAAAAAGCTGGATTGGACATGGCTTTGGTCCAAGAACACAAAGACGATATAGAGATTGCGCGTTTACTGACTCAAAATAAGCGAAAAGGTTGGAAAAAAAATCGATAACCCTCCGTTTGAATCGTCAGATTTTTCGAGATACAGGTTTTTATGTACAATTCGAAAAACATCTATTAAAATGAAAAAAAAAACAAGTATCGCAGATGGATTACCTGTTCAAATGTAAAATAGAGATTCAAAATATCAAAGAAAAATTCTAATTGGATGGGTTTTATATGAATCTTGAGAGAAAGTGGGCACTGATCTCGAAAGACCCGTGGTACAGGCTACGTTAAAGAATAACAGCTATACAGGCGAAAGGATAATATAATTTTTGTTTCATTTGGTCCATTGGCATTATTTGTTTGAAGACTTAAATAATTTTCTTAAATTTAGATCCGAAAGAGGCTTCCACCTTGCCATTGAAAAGGCTCATTTCCGTGGTACAATCAAAGCAGAGAGAACGAAAATCTTCACGAAAAGCGAAAAACCTTGGAGTTATACCCCGAAACGCGCCAACGCCATCGGCGACTCTCTCCAAAGCTCCGACGCCGGTGACCAATGACAATGGAAATATTTCTCTCGTTAGTTATACATGCACAAGTTCCGATAGTGATACATAGGATTTAATCGAATTTTATAGTCACGAAGCAGTAGCAAAACTACATTTTTATCGAAGCAATTCATACAAGTTCACTCGTGAGTAGCCCCTGTGGGAATAATTTAATTATCGTTATTTAAAAATCATGACAATATCCTCAATGATGATAATTGCCAAAGATTTGTATTCGGGCTCTCAGTGTCTAAGTACAATTTGTTAGAAACTTTTGATTTGTGTTAAACTGCTTCACAACGATATCCAAAGGCAATAACTTTATTCCATTCAAATTTCAGTCTGTAGCGATTGGCTGAAAATATAAAAAAATTCAGCCACCTTTAAGGCGTGTTACGAACATTGATACGAAATGTTAAAATAATTTTGAAAAGTTTTAAACCGATTGTTTGAAAATAATGATAGTTTGATAAATAATCAGACGAATTTTTTTTTGTCGTATGAAATATAACGATTTTCTACAATACTGTTGAGTTTTTTCTGATTTTTTTTTGAAAACTGTTTTTCTTATTATTTCCGGAAGCGAGATTTAAGAAGCTTCGCCCCATTCAATACGTTAGAAATTTCGTAGATATGATGTTGAATCTTTTTAAAAAAACATGTGCAAAATACTTCATTTTTTTAAACATTTTTCAATTTTTAGAAAAATGTATTTAAAAAACGGGAATATTTTTATTTTTAATCATATGCATTGAGAAAAGCACCAAACTCATTGCACGTTACGAAGACAGTGTGATCATCTGGAGAAAAACATTTTCTGTAAGCGATATGTTAATAACTTTTTAGAATTATTATTATTGGAAATCAATGTTCGTAAAGTTCCAAAGATTTTTGTACCAATTGTCGAGTTTCGAAATACTGATTCAATCAAATTTTGGGCTGAGAAACGTGCCATTCGTCCTTAAATCGACATTTAAAGGCGATTAACTTGTTTGCCCGAAGTTACGAATTGTACAGCTACGTTGGATAGATCGACGATGTTATTTTTCAGGAAATGGAAATCAGTTTCTATCAACAATAATCGAAACTACTGTAAATGAACAATTAATTTAATTATGCAATAAATAATAAGTGAAATATTTAAATTAAGAGAATTAAATTTATTTCTAGAAAACAGAGACATTTGTATCATTATGTTAAGGTTTTATTTTCAAATTTAAAGGATTTGTGGACATAAAATCATACCCTTACTTACATGGTTCATGTTTGTACAGGCGGAAGAGAACTTGGCTTTGGCCATGGCAATGGCTTTTCCTACACGTCCGCCAAAGACTGGCATATTTCTACGCATTTAATAGTATCTTCATCAACACCAGCGTGCATCGTACTATTTTCAATCACGGAGGATATTATTTCTGCTTCTTGTGTCAGTAGTTCAAATTCAGCGAGTTGATCGAGTTCCTCTTGTAGAGCTGCGCGTAAAACAGTTGCCTAAAAATATGATTTTCTTCAATTGATTTCTTCCCATCAGGATTTTGAGAAACAAAAATCATTGTTTTCATACTTGGCGAGCTTGTGACTGTAGGTCTTTCAGGTCTTTCTCAATCTTTTGAAATTCTTTCTCTGAATATTGAATCCTTTGATTTACATCTTCTTTTAATAAAACATTTTTGGGCACAGCAATCAATTTTTCAATGCATTTCTGTAATGGTTAAAATATATCTATGATTACAATCCAATTTTGATTTTTTGTTTAGTCGTTGGCAAAGTGAAAAGTTTTAATTTCGAGATTTATGCGTTGAGGTAGTTTAGTAGCTTTTTTCGAATTTTAGGAATCACGTGAAATTTTAATACGGCGTAGACACAATGTTCGTGAACCAATTCCTAAATTTTTCATTCGATTCATCCTTTAGTTTGTCACATAATTGTAATTATAAAACGCTTTTTTGCACGCGATCCCTACACCTAACAGGCAAATGGATAGGACTTTGCTCACGTTTTTCATGATGCACGCTTATAAGATCTTAGGATTTTTTAATAAAAACATTTCTGCATGCGGTAGTATTGTGAGATACGTTAATAAAAAAATTGCATGATTCGACCACTTAGTTTCGGAAATATCGACTCACAAAAAATATTCATTTCATTTGACATGAGACGAATTGGCAATAGAGTACAGCGATAAAGCCTCGAAATTTGAATCGTATTTTTGCCTGAGTTTCAATATTTTGAGGAGTTGAAATAAATTAATTTTCATAAGAAATGAAGTTAATTTGATCGATCCATTCATTTGCTCTTTGCATTAAATACATAATAAGATATTAAGTAGTTCGATAATGAGTAAAGTGCCTATCTGGCAGGATCATTAAGGTTTATTATTTAGGTCGTTTAGGTTTTATTGTGAGCTGCAATTAACACTTTTAGTTTATACATGTATCTACAGAACTAGCTTAGAGTACGTGGAATTGTTCTCAAAATGATGTAAATAGGGATTTACCTTCAATCCTTCCTTATGTGGTTTTGAATGCAAAAAATATAAATTTGCAAGATTTTTCTCGTTGGTTTTGATAATTGGAGCAAAATTTTTATTCTCTGCATACATCCTCTGTAGAGGCTCGCCAAGTTTTTTACAACAGGATTGAATCTTTTCTATGGCGACATTCTCTACTGCAATTGAATAAATATAAGAAGGTCAGTATAAACGAACATTTTGTTCAGGACCTGAGTACACCGAGTGCCCAATCGCAAATAATTAATATTGTAGCTTTAAGCCAAGGATCCAATCCAAGTTTTAAAGTCTACTAAAGTTTTTTTATCAAGCTCTGTCCCGATGAGTTATTCATTATCAAAGTTGGAGGACATATATTGTTTTATGGCACATACTGCAAAAGGATTTCTAGATAGAGAAAAAATGTACAGGACCAATGTTGTACAGCACAAAATTTTCTACAAAAACGTCTCAGACGACATTTTTCTATTCTCAGTAGTTTAGTCCCGAGAGCGGATCGAAAAAATACCTGCTGTTGCAAGGTCACATGTAGGGCAACGTTTTCGAGGGATTGTTTCAATGCCATCTCAGGACTGAACTATTGAGGCTAGTAAACTATTATACCGGTCTGTTTTGTAGGAAATTTAATGCTCTACAAGATTGGTCCTCTGCATTTTTGCTGTATCTCTAACCGTTTCGGCGATATGGGCGTTAGAAGAAAGTGTCTCCTCCAACTTTATAAGCAACAATTAGTCAGGCGCGAGCCTGACCCCAAAAAACAGTACTAGACTTTTTGAGTCGGAATCCAGCCCGGGTAGTTAATTTACAAGGATCACTAATTATGGTAGGGCATCCTGTTTATTGAAAAAAGTTACAAAAAAAAAACAAAACATGTTCGATTCAAGAGACGTTGGAGTTTAATTGTCGGATTAATATAAACTGTGACAATTTACCAGTTGTATAAACGCTTCTTGACGTAAAGCCAAGTAGCTGCATCTCGTATTCCTCATCCTTGCGTTTTTGTAACTCAAATGACATGCTTTTTATTCAAAAGTTAAATAAGACACTGACAATGATATTGGTCATAAATATTACCGCCAAAATAAACAAGATTTGACAAGTTTGGTCATGGTTCTCGAAGCGAATATAGATTCGCATGAAACACCTGGAGTCGACACAATTATTGACGTACCGACTGAACCGCAAGACGCGACATTTTTACCAACCGTGTTGAGCTGTTTTTAAGCAGGTAAACTCTGGTAAACTATAGTTCTACATCAAAGCGATTCAATTGTTCTAAATTGACAACACCAAAAAACAACAAATAATACCAATTAATGCATAAAGCTTCATTGAAATCAGCAATGAAAACAAATTTTTTTTTTCTACAATTGTCTTCACATTTCACAGTTCTGAGCGCTTCAGTGGCTCAAGTCGGTACTGAATTAAGCCCAAAAAGACGGTGCTTGTAAACGGTTAGTTCCATGTAAATCTGTGTTCGTAGCTGGAACTATGGCTTGTGTGAGCTATAAAGCCTGTGAAGGTTTGACAAAAATTCCATCGAAAACAAACAAAATAATTCTGAGAGAATTAATCGAATTTACTATTCCATAACAAAGTTTTTTGGTTGTGCGGGAAACGTACAAACACGTGTTATGCGGATCGAATCGCATTATTAATAATAAACAACAGTGAACTCGTCACAAGGTAAATTATTTACAAGTGCACACAACTGTAAATAAAACACGAAAGCAGGTTTATTCACACATAAATTGCATACTCGCGCAGTTATATAGTTTTTACAATATTTATTTGATGACTTGGAACTTTACTTGAAGAACAAAATGCCGGAGGAATATAACCGAGCTATTCTGAAGATGGTGATTGCACAAATATGCCAGATGATCGGATGGCATTCCATCAATTCAACTCCGCTTGAATTCCTCGTGGATTTGATGCAAGAGTATTTATTACGAATATCGAAACTCACGAAACAATATGCAGAAGTTCGTAAGTATCATCATATTATTTTGAGTTACGATTGTTACCACCATGGGTCTTTGTGACCCAGGCAATTTTGTGAGCTCATAACTCTCGAAGATATTCAATTTTTTGGCACATTTTTTCAAAGTAATAGCAGAGCTCCTCGCCGAGCGAATAGTACAGGTTTCAATGTCGTCAAACCATTTGTTCCATTGCATTCAAAATTAAAGAAAAAAACCATTTCGATTTATTTGAATATTGGGGTTTTTGTCAGAATCAAAATGACCCAATGGTAGTAACCTCAAATTAATAGGAAATGTTCTTAAAAGTTATCAAAGTAAATCGCATGACCGTGTGAAAATCTTGTTTTTTTACTCCAACTTATGAGTAGTGTTTACTTCCAGCAAGCATATTTCGTCCTATTCCAACAATTTGAATCTAAACTTCAAACTGATTTCCATAGCAGTAAAAAAAAAACTAAAAAATGTGTAGGGAAACAATTCTTTTTGTTTTTGAATATTTTACGCTAAAATTAAAAGTAAAACTAAAGTAAACGTAAGTATTGTTCAAAATCGATTTTAAAAGATTACTTCAAACGTTAATTGCTATTAAAAAAAAACTATATTCATATTTTCCTTATGAACACAGTTTGGAAGGAATTCCTGAATAAACATTCATTGTGAGGACGTGAGTGTATCTATAATTGTCAATAAAAGTAGGTTATTCGGAGTAAATGAAATATACGGCAAACTATCAATAAATCTAGTCCAAAATTTAGATTTTTATCTGGGTCAAAATGACCCAATCGTAGAAATCAAGGGTTGAGTTCCAATTGCAGGCCAGAGTTAAGGGCCTGCAATACATACTGCTTTGCAAAAAAACATTTTAGCAAAGATTACGGTGATCTATCGATCGTTCGGTCGGTAAAAATTCTGTGGCACATTTTTCTCTGTCACAGTTGAGTTTTGGGGAAAAATAAAAGTTACGCTTTGTTCTCCTTTCATCAGCGAATGAGGCTTTTTTTTTGAAATATCAAACGTCTCTGAGACGTTTTGCTTTTCAGTTGTGTCTCTTGTGCACAACTGCTAGAGCGTCTTGACGCAAACTAACTTAAAGTAAACGTAAACTTTAACTTACAGGAAATCCATACGTTGTCAGTACGGTCAATGATCATACTGTCAATCATCCACAGCTGTAATGTGAATATTCATTGTTTACAGTTGGAAGAACAGAAGGTAATCTCGACGATTTAGGCCTGGCGTTTCAACATATGCATGTGCTCATACCTGAGCTTTCTGAGTATGTCAGAAACGTTGATTCCCTTCCGTGCATTGTCTCTGTGCCAAAATTTCCAGTCCGTCGTGAAAACCATTTGAATTTTTTGAAGCCGGGCAGCCAAGAAGTTGTTACTAGATCTGTACACGTTCACGAACATTTGCCAGCAATGTATCCGGATGCCGAAGGTTAGCGTCGATTATAACTCAAGTTTTTACCTCATTTTGCACTAATATTTTTAATATCTGTAGTTTTCTGTTTTCCCCTTGTATTAACTTTTGCACTGTTCAATTCTATTGTTTAAACGCGGTTGTAAAATATTTCAGAGTCGTCTGCGGTTGAACAGGCGGAAACGCCGCGTCCTTGCCAAACAGATTTCAGTCCCACCAGTTGCCAGCAGCCAATGGAGGGCATAATCGAGACACCGATCAATCAGTCCAATGAACCAGTTTTCAAACGTCCGGGTGGCCTGCTACCTTCGGAACATAGTTCGCTCACAAAACGTCCTAAAATGCTGGAAGAAGGTCGTCCATTACGAGAAATACACAGTGTGATAATGACTACTTCGGGATTTCTTTCTCCTGCTCGAGAGGGCAAACTGCCTGAACCGCGTACACCACATCCAGCGCGTGCCGAGTCACCTCCACCAGTAAGTTCATACCCGATGGTTCCACCAGAGTTGAAGCCGGAGAAAAAACCTAAAAAGGCTATAAAAAAAGGTCCTGAGCATCGTAACAAGTTGGATAAAGAAAATAAGAAAAAAATTCGCGTCAAAGAGTTGTTCAAACCTGATAACATAAGCGACATCAAAGCTAAGAAACTTGCTAATGCGAAGGAACATGCAAAGTTACAGTCTTCAAAGTCGAGTAGCAGCAAGGCACACACCAGCAGTCCGAGGATCTCTAATAGACCAAACAGTCCGCAGTTTATTCCTCACAAGGAAAATTCTACAAAAGTACCCAAGGCGCCACAGACTAAAATAAAAACTGAGAGGGCACCAGAACCAACGCCCGTCCCTGCGCCTCCTGAGGTCAAGGAAGATATTGTTTATAAATTACCCTCCGAACCGGACAAACAGAAACTTAACATTTTCAAGAAAATCTCCAAACCACGCGAAGAAAAAAGTTCCGAGGGCCCGGAACCAGTCAACAAATACAAAGACCTCGATTCCCGTGAAAGCTCTCCAGGTCTTATTATCGACGAGATCTCTGATAAAGGCGGCATACAAAGCATCGACGTTGATGCTAAACCGGATGAGAAGAAAATTCCTAAAACACCGGATGTACATATCGATGAAGGTGGAGAACAAATCGATCCACAAAGCCCACCACCAGACGTTTATATCTTTGGTGATATGTCTCCACCCGGCACACCCAGCACTCCAAAAACTCCAGAACTCGAAGTACCTGTGATGGTTGATATTAAAAAGAAAAAAAAAGAACGAAATGTTCGGAAGAAAGAGCCCCGTTCCAAGAGTCCCAAACGTAGTGTTAGTCCAAAAAAGGTCAGTTTCATTCTCACCTGTTAATGTTTTATTGCTCATTTATTATTTATACTAACTGCGCTTCGTTCCAGTTTTATTACAGATTTAATTATAACAATGTCAAAATAATCTGTTACTGCAGCAATATTTTGGTTAGTTTCGATTGAAATATCAGAATGAAGCCAATACCGTTTTCAAACTCTACCAAAATCCGCTTCGAAACAGCTGTGTCAATATCTGCAGCTCAGTTGAAACTATTACTTGAAATATCTCAATTTTTGCATCTGATAAAATCCGGTGCGCAGGGATACCGGCCGATGTTTTATTTCGACTTTCGCATTCTTGCCCTTTTCTCAAAAATTGAGATATCGTAGTAAATAATCAACAATTTCCTTTTTTTTCTATAACATGTTAGCAAACAAAATTATTATTTAATTTATAGCTACTATTTTTATATTTTTAGCTATTTTTGGTAAAACACTACGTTTTACCTATTTAGAATTGAGACTGGAAATAGGGTTCATTC
>JABSMR010095419.1:0-12543 GCA_018902295.1 Dusona sp. PSUC_FEM 10030013 | reverse complement strand
CGCGAAAAAAGTAATCTCGCCGAGAGTCTTGCCGAGACTCGTTCCAGGACTCTTTTCATTTCCCTCTGAGCGTCTCGCCGGGACTCTTCAGAATTTTTTTCCGAGAGTCTCGCTGCGACTCTTTGCGGGACTCTTTAGAATTGTTTCCGATACTTTCGCCTGGAACTTCTGAATAAAATTTGTTTAAATTTGTTTTATGTAGAAGAAACTCCTTATTTGTCGAAGGTGAATACGAAAACGGTCATCGAGTGTTGAAGAAAAAGCAGTCGTAGAAATGTCCTCGATAATGTAGCCCAGTCAGCAATGCAATAGCAAATGAATTAATGACGAAACAGAAATATCAACCGAATTATGTAGAAATCAGGCAGACTATCGGCAGACGCGAACGTAGACACAGGTCAGAAAGGGAAATTGAGATGCAAAGCTTCTAACTTTGGCTAACAGGTGGCCTTCTTTTGCGTTTGCAAATGGTCTGCCTGATTTCTACACAATCCGGTTGATATTTCTGTTTCTTTATTAATTCATTTGCATTGCAGACTCGGCTGCATTATCGAGGACATTTCTACGACTGCTTTGTCTTCAAAACTCGATAACCATTTTCTTTTTCACTTTCGCAAAATAAGGATTTTTTTCTATATAAAATTAATTTAAACATATTAAATTGAGAAATTCCAGGTGAGACTCGTCAAAAGAATTCTGACGAATCCCGCAGAGTCGCGGCGACACTTTCCGAAAGATTTCTAAAGAGTCCCGGTGAGACTGTCGGAAAAGAATTTAAGAAATTCTTGGAAAAAGGCTCGGCGAGACTCGGAAAGAATTGAGAAGAATCCCGGAAAGAATCATGGAAATGGACGCCAGTGGGTCTCACGGCGAGACTCTCTGTGAGCGTCTCGGCGAGAGACTACGTTTTTCTGCGCGGGGGCGCCTTTCAATTTTCTTACGTGGTGCTCAAATTTCACATGCGGTTTCCGCATAAAAACTTCCTAAAGTTGAGTATTCATTTTAATACAGACCTTTTTTACAGTGCACATATGCATCTCTCAGAGTGACGAGCACCGGAGTGTAACATGCAGCAAATATTACGAGTGAACGCAATATGGCAATATCATTGTCGCTTTCTCGTTACTCTATTAGTGTATGGAGATGCCTCAAAAGCCTATTTTTAGTATACTAATGTTTCTATCATTATGCACATGGTTGCATAATATTATTGCGAAAAACCAAATCCACCGGTAAAACAATACAGCTTCCGATTTCGGTTAAGAATTTTCTTGCACCCTTCTTTTTACTCACGTGCGCAGTTGGAAGTTAAATTCAATTTTCAGAGAATAGATATTTAAAAATATTTGAAAGGTTACATTAATATACTTTTATTTCTTCGTAACTCTTCTCTTTAGCCAAAAATCTGAACTTCCCGAATTTCGCACCACCAACTCGTTGGAGGCTACGGAATAGGGTGGTAAGTATAGGAAACGGGTTGGGCATGAGAAAGGATGTACAAGCAAAATAGGTACGAGGAAACCGTAAAATAGCAGAAGCAGCAGCCGATCAAGCGACTCTTGGTAAACCGAAGGGGTTGGCGGTAAAATAGAGGATGAAAAAGGGGGTAGTAAAGAGATTGGGGAAGGGAAAACGTTGTACGCGTGGTAGCGTAACTTCGCGTCACGGACGGTGAGCTTCATCGATCACCGGCCAACTCAATTTGTCTCCATTGATACCGACCTGCTGAGCAAGCGATTCTTTCTCCCTCTTTCGCTCTCTCTCTCTCTCTCTCTCTCTCTCTCTCTCTTTCTCTCCCTCCCTCCCTCTCTCTTCTACTCCGACTATATAGAACCTTAACCCCCCATTTCATCGGACTGTTGTTAACCGTTCGTTTAGACTATTTGAATCCACCAGTAATTGCTCGAATACTACGTATTCAGAAGACACACCAATACCACTAAGGATTACTCAAGAGGGGGTGATTTTATTTCACTGATCCTGCGAAATTAAGGGTTAATTCTGACGTTCATTTTTCAAGCCTGAGAAATACTACTATCTAAAATGTCTCTTATATCAGGTATTACTATCCTTCAAAAACTCCAAAAACTATACCATTGATAAATCAATTATTTGAGTAGAAATTATTGTATAATGTACAATAATAAAAATTTTATATATATTTGATGTAAAATTACCAAATCTTGTTAAAAGAATATTTGTATATATAAACTAGAGTTGTGTAAATTGTGTGTCTCTTCTCTCGCATTTGCATGCGAGAAATTTATAATTGGGGAGTGTTTATCTTGCCCGCGGCAGTGGAACGAGGCAAACCGCATGAGCAGCCCCTAGTGGCTCGGTCAGCAGGTCCAAGCGGTCGGTTCTCGTTGTCTCGTGGTAAAGCTCGGACTGTGCTCCAGAGGAAGCTTTCCTGATTTTGTTTCATCCCCCACCCCTCCTTGCCGCTCTTCTTTTTCCCTGCTTCTCTAACCGTTTCCATCCTCCAGCCCCTTTAACTAATCCTTAATTCCCTCGGTCTCGTCCTGGTTTAAATGCAATGGTTATTTCACGAACAAAACCAAGTTTCGTCTCGACATTTCATCCCTTACGTTACAGCGAGTGTTCATCTTTTAGACAAATTCTTGTAGGATCACATTATTCCATTTTGTTTAGGGGCTTATACCAAATTCGAACAAATTAATTAATTTTCAATAAAAAATGCAATAATAAATGCGAAATCAATATAATTGATGTTTAATACATTTATCTTTTTCTTTTAATTTTTATTGTTTCTGCGTACACCCTTGCGGGTTTTCAAAGCCTATCCCATGGGGTTATACCGACCCCATGTTTTCGGCATTTCATTAACGTCAATGTTCCTATGAGACCTTCCCGAGAGTGATGCCCACAGCCACTCTTTCCTAATGCATTACTCTATCACATTTGCACAAAGGCTAAAAAAGATGGACAACTCGTCTGATACAGGTGGCTATATTTTTACTAAGTTCCAGTTGGTCAGCGCCATCAGCAACCCAAAAATACTACCTCCCACTTAACGATTCATGCACGTGCGGGTGCCAACCAAGTATTGGCCTCGCCCAAGGCTGCTTAACTTGGGAGATCGCCGGGGCCACACCTCGACCGTACACCTATCTTTGTCGGTAATTGGTGATTAATAATTAAATAATAAAAAAAGTTTTTGATCATTTATTTGTGATGAAAAATTATTTCTATTGAATATCTTTTTTCGATATCCGGTACTCTCGATCACCCCAACAGTTACAAATTTCATTATTGTGTTGTATGAAAAAAACGGAAATCGAATTTGATTTTCCCGTCCTCGGATTTTCATAGCGGAGTTTACAACATTTATTATAAACGTATTAGAAGGTCGCGGGAAATGGGGGAAAGCATACACGGCTGGCTTCTTTTCTATATCAACTTCGTTGCGGCGGTTCCACCCTTTTCTGTCTCAACCCTCGTCCTTGAATTCTGCACCCCCTTTTCGTCCCAATGCCAATAACATACAAAATAGAATCATCGGGTTACAGATCTGTGAATGAAAGAACTTTCAGCCATGTTGTAGCAATGTCGACGAGACTCGAATTCACATATTTTATTTATTTACTTCAGTCCATCATTTAGTATACCAAAGTACAAACGATTTTTTTTACCGAAGTATTCTTCAGCTAAAAACGATCTACAGTAATCAAAATCCAATAAAAAAGGGCTCAAATAACTGAAGTTCAATGATGAATGGTGTGAAACAACCACTAATAAAATGACTGCATCCACATTTTTAAATAATTAACAAATAAAATGTTGCATGGTTAAAACAAGTCTATTAAACTACACTCGTAATGTTGTTATTCATCATTCAAATAAAGTAGCCTTGCGATCTTCAGTCCTCAAATACTTGGGGTTGTAAAAATTCGTGTTGAGCCGTTTTTCCCTTCTTAAGATGGCAGGAAGAGGATCATCACTAATCTGATATTCCACGGACGAACCGTGAATGCAACGAAGAGTTGCAAGTTGCAGGACTGATGTTTACAATTTATACAGACGCGGTGAGGGAGCAGCCTAGCTTGAAGAACGGGGGTAGGAAGTGAATAAGGGTGGGGGTGAGAACTTGCCACTGAGCAAACTGGTGGCCGATGCGAAAGCTTCCCCGTACCCCTACCCCGCGCTTGCCCCTATCCCCTCGCTTACTCCGCAGCCGCCACAACGCTAACTGTACCTGGGGCTGAAGTAGGAAATAAAAGAAGAAGGGAGGGAGTGGTAGCAGTCGAAGAAGCTCCGAGGGTAGTCTAGAGTTGGTTGGCACAGTCAGTGTGGCAGCATCAGCTAGGAGCCGCATCAAGTATCACTCTATTTACCCGTCAAATATTTGGGCTTTTACCGTGGAGTACCCCGGGTACATCCAGCACCAATCCCCTACCTCCTTAACTCTTCTCGCCCTTCTTCCCCACCAGTCTGCTCTTCTCTCTTCCACCTTCCCAGCTACTCTCCACGTCATCTGTAACGTTACCTTCTCTGCTATACTTATTTTTCAACCTCAAACCCTGTTTAACCCCCTCCAAGCCCTCGTAGCCACTTTGTATACGAAGAACATTGCAGCTGAGGTACCATCGTCCCGTTGGCTTCACCCAAAATTTCCCTAACGAAAACTTGCCGAAAATTTGCAATTCCTAAAGAGAGAATGAAGCGACATGGAGAGAAGGGAAACGAGAAGGCAAAGGTTCAAATGGCACATATAACTATACACACATAGTTAGTGCAGTGTATTATATATATGTAGGGAGAAAATAGTGAGATAGATCGAGGGTGCACGAAACACATGAGACGGTTAAATCTGGACCAGTATAGCTCAACTCTCGTCTCGCTCTTCTCTACTCAACCCACTCAACTCTCATCTCGACTATCTCGCTGATTTCTATACTACTCCAGAATCCCTTATGTCTACTACATGTATATACATGTATAGTGTGGGAGCGAACACAAGGGTGGGGACGGAATCACCAGTGCCACCGTTTGATTTCTTAACTAGGGGGAGTCAGAGCGGAAGTGGAGAATTCTTGAAGCGAAATGTGCACTTCTCTCGCTTCTTCGTACGGGTATCTTCCACGAAATGGCGGTGAACGACCATTTTGCCACGAACTTCCTCGAGTGAAAGTATACACTTGACTTGACTAACATCGTAATTGATTATTTGCGTGAATATTCTCGTTGAATCTTGAATGTTATTTATGTGTAATAACGAATCACTGTTCTCTGATGTCCTTGATTATTTATGAGCGGATGCGAATGCAAAATGACGTGAAGGACGTCGATACAAAAAATGCCGGACCTTACCAATAGCTTACAAATTAGCTCTTCAGTTTTTCAGCAATATGCATGAGGAAAGTTATTCTAGATTTGAGGAAAGTTATTTTTTCCCAGAAAATGAAAGTGAGCAAGGTTAGATGCATCGATAGCATGTGCAGAATGGCGTCAAAAGCATCTTCGATAAATGACTCACTTGTCTAAAATAAATTATAAATCAATTCTCATTGTACCGGGATAGAAAAAAATTGTTCTTTTGCAGGGACGAAACACGAGAAGGGTTGAAGTTTCCGCTGTCGGTGAAAAAAGAAGATGCCAAGGTTTTTTGGAGACCAAGACGCGATGGAAAAACGAGTCAAGAAGTAGATTGAAGATTTGATGCTACTACTTTTCTACTTGCTGTTGCTATTGGACTTAGTGCTTGATGCTAGGTCTCCGATTCCTGTAGGCCGGTCACGAATGTGATGCACGAATGGTCACCACATCTTCCCCCCTCTTCCCATCGTCCTTTTGACCAGCAACTACCCCACGGGAATCCTAATATCTACGTTTGACGTCATGCCAAATACTTGCTACTTTACTTGTCTGGAATAAGACCCAAGAGGATGCGCTATCCCGCAATGGAACTCGAGCCCAAAAGTAGAACTGGCCGAAATACGTTTTCGTTATCTCTCACGATGATCACTGCGTCCAACCTTTTCCGTAATATATTTTTTTAATCATTTTCCAACCACCATGAAGATTATGCTGGCTTACATATACGTTATTATGGTTCAGACATGCCGTTCAATACTCAATTATTGAATAACTTGTTAATTACAATTTTTTTTACTTAGAAGTATAATTTTCGTGCTAGTAGGATAAAGAATTGTATAAAATATCGTTTTATGTAGCGCATTCGTTCAAAATTGTTAGAACCCACCAATAGCAGATGGAAAGAGATGAGAATTTGAAAAGAGACAGCGGTTGCTGGGTCGTGGCTTCATACATATGAACCATATATATTCGTATCTGGTACGTATAAGTATACGTACGAGATACCAATGCTTGCGTCCGATTTGAATACATAACTGCCTTGATATAAACGAGCCTATGAATAAAATTTAAATTCCAATCAGCAAGCGAACAATGCAACAATAGTCACAGCTAACACTTATTTTATGGGCGACCGTGCACAGCAATGATGTTCAACTGTCATATATCTACTATATATTAAACGAGTGAAAACAAATTATTAGCTTTGCCTCAACCCCGTCTTTAATTTAATATTTTTGCATCCTAAATTTTCACCTTTTCAAAACAAATCTCTCAGAAAATATTCACATATATATTAATTGATTTAAATTGATAACAAATTGAATAAAAGAAAATACGTTTCGATTTCGCAATAAATAAAATGGAATGCTTCACCACCAAAAAATAAATCAATCATAGATGATAGCTAATCCGCTTACATAGTTTCAATTATTTTTGATGTTGTCAATAATTAAAAACAACAAAATTTTTTGTGTAAAAAATGTCACCTCCACTTTTCGTGTCCATTGAGCAAGTTCGATTTTCTATCGTTGGCAAATACTTTTGAGCTCTCACGGTGAATTCCAGCTCCATGTTTACCGCTGCTATCGACAGTCGTTACGAGCCCGAGAGAAAATCGTCCACCCGAGAAAACCATTTTTCACGGGCGCACTATTAATGTATGAGGTATTTCACGCCAACTCGACCTTATCGCGCTCGGATTTCCGCCACTATTTCTCTCACCCCCTACGTTCCACTACGAAATGCACTCGGGATTTCGTTCAGGTTTTTCATGAGTATGCAATATTTTTTTTAAGCATTTCGAAAGGCTGAGCTAAAAATGAAATTTTTCAATTCGACCAAATTTAACTGGAATTATTTCTATTATTTATTATTCTATTCACTAAGTTATTAATGAATGGAGATTAATAAAAAAAATTGATGAGCCCAAAATCTCTGAAGGGAGTGAACATAATTGAAAGTAGAAGAATCTTGTAGTGTGGAATGAAAAAGAATGGTTATCGTGAGTTGTACGACGTGGCGAAAAGCAAACGTCATAATTGTCGCGTGATTATGCACATTTTAATCCACAGGGGGTGGCCAAGAGGGTGGAGGGTGTTGTTGTCACACATAGCAAATTACAATCATGACTGTTTGAACGTTGTGGAATGGTGCGAGACGTGGTTCGTACGAAGAGGGTTGCCGATGGGAATATTCGTAGCCAAGGGGTGGTTTTTGGGAGGAGGGAAGGGGGAAGCCAGTGGTACAGTTTGATTTATTAATCATCGATGCCTGCATACTCCCTCAGTATAGTCCAACAAGGTCCAACAAAACACCCGTCCATTCCAACTGCGCGTGGTTGACGCTTTTGCCTCAATACACTATGTTTTTTTCGAACCCCCGCCCCTCCCCTTACGATGCCGCACTGTTAATTTTACGGATTCGTATTTATTCCGATTTATGCATCGGTCCGAATCGATCGCAAACACACTCCGTGTGAAAACGAGAACTGATTCGATACTCCGTACAAAAGACATCTATATTTATGTATATATTTGTGTGTGTGTGTGTGAGCGCGCGCGTGCGTGTGTGTATGTGTTTATATATGTGTGTGTTTGCGTGCATTTATATACGTGTGCGCATGTGTATAAAATAACCATTGTTTCTTCTGTGTATGTGGTCTATGTTTACTGGATCGTCCGATACAGAAACGTAGAGCTATCCAATTAAGCGTGTGATCGGTAAACAGTAACGATATCGTAACACCAGTAACAGCCCAAAATCGTGTCCACGAGGCACATTCCCGATGAGGCAGTTATCATTTTAATTCAAGCCATGGACTTTCCTAGCTCGTTCATTTCGATCGAGTGACGTTAATTCTCATGGTTTTGCCCACTTTCGATTGTACCCAGTAAAAAAATCTGTAATAAAAAAATCGATTTTTGAGATTTTATCAATTGCCAAAAAAAGGCAATTTGGGCTCGCACAACCATATTTTCAAGGGACCGAAAAAAGCAGGAAAAATATTGCATGGGGCGGGGAAAAAAATCCACTGCTTCCTATTTGTTCAAGTTAGTTGTAGGCTGTAATATCCACTACTGTACTTTCCACAAGAAAAATGTTTATAGTCCACATATATACTACGTGCCACACATGTGTGAAAACACATTTTTTTTCTTCGTCTTTTAATCCCATTTGGCCAATGATACTTCAGTAGCTTGGTTCAAACCTCGAGTTATTGTCGGTGGATATACACATCGAAACCATAACGTACCATTGCTACCCCATAGGTTTGTATATAAAAATGTATGGATGTATATGAGGGCACCATATAATCACGCACCAAAGCCCTTTTGGCTTAACGCTCCGTCGGTTTTAAATGAATCGTGCAAAGTTGCGAGAGTGCAGCCATTGAGATTGAGATGGGCCGCGATGCGAATTTTGCACGAGAATGCACGCAATGCAGCCTATCATCTACAGGATTGGTTACGGCTTTTGCAATCACATACATTTTATTCTTTTACAGCACCAAATTTAATGGGCCAACCGGTTTGGTTATTCAGTTGATCACCGAGATAGCGACTTAACTGAGATTTGAGCGAGTTAACTAAGATTTGGTGACCTTCATGGCTTTATAAAAAGTAGTACTGCCCTTGTACATGAATTGAGCGTCAGCAACCCCAGCTTCATCCATTTGCATCGTGAAAGTAATTCGTTTAACCCTGGACAACATGAGAATCAGAGCCAAGGATTCATTGCACCATGGACGTTAGACAGATCGGCCGGTTGTTGGAATCGACGGGTGTGCAGTTAAACGGACGAGGATGAAACGAACCCTACAGGCCAACGAGTCGTCCGCTATATGTCAGCGTCGCGGGACGTTTCACGCGTCGGAAAGTCGATCTACCGATGTCTCATGGACTGGCACGCTTCGTACATCAAGCCCATCTCCTATCCTGGTTTTCACAACAATCCTCGTTTAATTGTAACAAAGCATGACATTGCCTTACAACATCAGGAGCTGAATATCTTTCAGGTGGAAAAGATTTTTACCTTAAATCGTGATCTTGATACCTCGAAAGGTTAGCAGGATTTCATTTGAGATCCTGGATATTTCCTGTAGATTGCCATTTTGTTTAGGATCCAGGATTCCTTTTATCCACTAGCTGCTTCAAGTCTATTATTATAATTCCGCCTGGTATTCTTGATTGTTAAACTTTAGTTTTGTCGCATTGAACTTCAATCCCACGGATCCTTACATTCGTTGAATCCTCTTATTGGATTCCAAATGGCCGCAACCTTCATCTTTGATTTTTCATTTTACTCCCAACATTGTAAATGTTCATGAAAATGAGAAGACCAGGACAAACACCTGGCCAAGAATAACAGACGGCTGGAATCTCCAGACAATTGTAGTAAGAGGCGTATAACTTATCACTTGCCGTTAATACGGATCAGCTGGCTCAAGGAAGAATTTGTAGGAACGATGCTTGGACTTGCCCCGTTAAATATTCAAAAGGAACGGCGCTGAGTCTACGTCAGAATCGAGGTTGGGTTTCCTTGATTCCGTCGCTGGCAGCTCGTTGATCTTCGGGTGGGTGTTTCGGACATATGCTCATCTGACGTTCCAACCCTCCGGAGCAGCCTCATTGATGATCCTACACTTTCTTGCTTTTTCTTTCGAGATAGACGTTTGTACCAGGCAACTACGACCCCATGTGGCTATTCTTTGAACGTCACTTTGCCCTCTACACTTCCTCCTGCTTTCTCCAGGATCGTTCGAAGCTGCTACATGAAGGAGGACACGTTCGTGAAAGGATCCAACTGCTGTCCTCATTACTTGTTTTCCTTGTACGTGCGAAACATCACGTATCGTTTTTTCAACTCTATCTCTTGTCAACACTTCTGCTCCAACACATCAGGGAACGATTAAGTGTTGAAGAAAAATCAATGTGGCGTAGATAGAAATGGCACATTCTATCAATTGAAAGTTGTTTTCCAAGGCTTCTTCGGTTTGGATTTATACTCGGAAACATATTCACTTGCCATATATTTCAGCATAGCAACGAAGACTGAAAAAAATGACAGGGATAATATGGAATATCTAAAGATTCTACCAAGTTAACGTAAGTAGCATATGGGAGGTCGTGTCTTTTGTGTATCGTTCAAGGGCAATTAGAAAACGTTCCTGTTAATGTCCGATGCAACTGATCACCTCCGTTCATCGATCAAAATTTTTCAAATGCCTATTTCATCACTTTTTTTTTTTTATTTCGGAAGGAAATTTGTTTAACAGGAAAATAGGAGTTTCTGTAGAGACATGATTGCTTTCATTTTATCTCACTAAAAATTTCAGCATTACAAGAAGGAAGTGTGAACTCTCTTCGTTCTGCTATGTCATCTTATCGTAAGTTTCTTTCGATAAAGAACAACGTGCTATGTCTTTGCAAATGTATTTACTATTCTTACGCTAGTCTTGTTTGAATTTCTTTACCCATGAAGATAAAAAGTTATGCATTATGAAAAAAGAATAGATATTCTTTAATGGCTTACTAAAAGATGTACTGTGTACGACTGGGAATGAAGAGCTGTCGACACTCGACCTAAGAAGCTCGCATTCACTTCTCGTCAACTCGTTTCTCCACCAAGTATTTCATTTCCCTCTAAAATAGAAGTGATAATGTATTTTAGACATAAGTAGACCCGTAACATTCCGCATGGATTTAATTTTCAATAATGTATGCAAGTAAATTATTTTCAGCAATGTTATTGACAAAAAAATATAAAAAGTAGATGAAAATTAGAAAATGTAAAATGTGTAATAAACAATATAGATTCCATTATACACCCTGGCAAAGAAATAATTCGCGGAAAGAAATCTTGTATTCAGGGTTCATGATTGGATTTATTTCTGGAAAGGTTTAACGAAAAACACTCATGCGTTTAAAAATTGTATTTATGAATTTGGAAATTTACTTTTTGGTCTTGGTGTCGCTTCCTTAACCCTCTCCCGGTCTTCTTTCCCGGAGCTGACGTCATCCAAGCGAAACGTTAGAGCGAACCGGATGTGGTGGGAAACTTTAAATGAAATTCATTCGGAGGGATTCGTGATTCGACATTACCATAAATTTGCAAGCTACGAGGCCCCCACCGCGGTTGTTCGAATATATTTTAGCTGTGGAATATATTTTAGCAGGCGACTGTCGCCTTCCCCCCTCTTTATCCACCCTCTTGTGCCTAGCTTTTTTTCGTTCCTTTTTTTACTTCAGTATGCGCTTATAAGCTTCGCCACTTCAGGGCAATGCTTCTGAAAAATTGACTTGCGAAAAGTAACCATAAGACATTTAAGATAAAAATTCAGTATCCATTATTTTTAAATGGTCAGATAAAACGAATTGAATAATTACATGAAACAATCAAGAAGTCATAGTTATTGTTGAACATTTCTTCTATTGATTTGTTAGCTGTTTTTTATTCCTTTGTAGACAGTTACCAAACATTCTCACGTGGAATTTTAATTGTTTTCCTGAGTGTTTCATTTTTCGTGATTATTGTTTTGTTTGTGGTTAAAAAAATAAAAATAAAAAATCGGATGGTGTTGGTTGGCGTGTGGCGTCTTATCAGCCGTTTAAAATCCACCCCTCGTACTAACGATATATTGGCAATTGTACAAGACTCGAGGCAGAGTTTCCCCGGAGTTCGTGTGGGTGCCACGTTCTCTTTCCGCCGGATGCATAGCAATACGATACTTGCTTGCCTCTGTTCTTTGGTTGGTGAAGCATGCGCTTCCATTGTAACCCCAGGAGGGGGTACGCATTGCGGTTGTAATATCACGCTCGCGGGACCACCACTTTCCTCTTTCCATACACGATATTATTGTACTATCAAACATATGAGGATCCTCTCTGTAATCTCACATCTTACCTATTTCTACAATAATATATCCCGCACTAGCCACCACCCCTGATATTTTTACATATTTTTTCACCCCCAAAAAATAAATGTATAACCAAAAACTATTCCAAAATTTATCGATTTAACGAACTCACATGAAGTCAAGTTCTACCGTAATTGTATGAGTATCCTTTCTAAACATCATCGTGGATCATCTTGTCTCTCAATGTCGGAGTTATCACGTTCATAAAGGATATAGAAACTATTTTCTTTAGACCTAAATACCCCTAAAACCCCTAAAAAAATACAAAATACGGAAAAATTGGTAGAATT
>JABSMR010095308.1:0-12543 GCA_018902295.1 Dusona sp. PSUC_FEM 10030013 | reverse complement strand
GCTGATGGGGGTCGAACGCATACTTCCCGTCCTTTTGCTCGTGCGGCCAGTTGAGAATCAAAAACCTTCAATTTTATGTCATGATTTTCAGCGGAAACTGCAAAAAAATATTGAAAAGTCACTTGCAAAACGTCTATAATTTTTTTTCAACAAATACTATATTCTCTCCTGCATCGTTGAAAAAAAAATATCAATTTTTTTTCCATCATCCATGTAACCTTATGTATGCAGGCGTAAAATTGTCTAAATTATGAAGAAATTTGTTTCTATCCGACAGAGTTCAGAATTCTTATGTAAGAACCACGCCTTAGTCTAGTAGTTTAATTGATTTTTTGAAGATCCGTCTTTTTCATTTCAAATTGAATTCAACGAAAAAATGTATATTACAAAACTTCGAAGCTCAGCCCAGCTTTATGGACATAAAAATCGATTTTTTTCGAGTATATAGCAGAGGGACTATATAGATAAGGGGTCGAGAAAGACTATGTATGAAAGTTTCGATGAAATAACGATGAGTATTATATCTGTATATCATAATATCGGTCGCAACGTTTCCCTACATGAGGGAACCATTGACCAGTGGAAAAAAGGACGAACTGGTAACTCAACATTCCCTTGAGACCAATGAACTGTGACGCTGGTAACTGGTACAATATCAAACACAGGGACGGTTGAAATAAAAAAAAGGTCACCGGTTTTCCGACAAAACCGTCAGTTCTAAAGTAAACAATATGCCCAAATAATACAATAAAAAAAAATAGAATGTTCGGTTCATCAAACAATAATCGATGTTGGAAGGATATCCGGTTGTTACTAGTGCGTAACAAAAACGAATTGTATTTTTCACACGAAATACACAGTGACAAAAAAGTGTCCGTTCATTTGAAAAGCAAGTTACTTTAGGCGAAGGAATTTCGTCGGTCGCAAAAAATTCGATTTTTATACGTCGGTGGATTCTTCCGTAATCTGTGAAATTTCCTGTTTACTACTGAACTATTTCTATACGTACTGAAATGTTTTGTCCACTTTTTTTGAACAGTAAAAGTATCTACCTCTTGAATTAAGGGCTTTAACAATCCGGGACTCGCAGTTTTCCTTAATAATATACTTTCTCTGAAATCTTTAACATTAAATGTAACAATAAAAATAAGAGATCGTAAAAAATGCTTTGAAACACTTTAACCTAATTTTAACCAACTCTGTCATGAATATTCCTGTCGTGTCCGAATAAACGACTCAACATTAATTTGACAAAATACGCACACGCTGTACGTAGCCATCGCACGTATGTCGTGACATAGAGACATCCAGAACTGGAACAACAAGGCTCAGAGTAAGGTATGTAGCATGTCTTTTCGCAGTTGAAACTTTCGTGGGTTGTGTTCGGGACATGTGGAAAGCCTCTCACTCATTCCCATCCTTCTTTTTGGCCGCGGATTCAGCGAGATTTATAGGAACCTTATTCGTCTATAGGGCAACTCGTTCGCGATATATTTTTCGCGGGATTGTCATCTTTGGATAGTTTTCGCAACATCGTTTACGAACAGTTTGTTTTATGGAATGAGACACATATCCGAGTGGAACGTCTTGCAATTACGTATATACGTGGAAGTGCGAGAGTAATGCACGCGGTCTCTCAGTGACGTTGTCACATAGGGTATTCGAAAAAGCCATTTAGTTGCGACCATGATGCAAGGCTTTCTGTCACTAGCGTAGCACTGAGACGCGCAATTCAATTCTGAGAAATTCGCGAAAGACGAATGTCTCACGTATATGGAGAAAACTTCAAACAGTAACGTTTCTTTACGACCCTCGCTTCAACTTAAGTATTAAAGAATTATTAAAGCAGAACTTGCGACACGCCCCTCACATTGAGAAAACGAAGAGTGCGTGATTTGAATAACGGATATTCCCTGGCATGTTGAGCCATATTTACCTGTCCAAGAGTACTCTGCGAATGAACGACTAAAGTGTGACGAGAGTCGAGATAGAGAAAACGAGGAAATATTACGCTTCTGTAATTAATGTTTGCTCTCTCCGACTCTCTCGAAAAGTGACAAGATAAATATTGTAGCCATAAGAAAAATTTCGCTGTATTTACTCTAAAAACAAACACGATCGCTTTTTAAATGTTCTCTTGCTCTCGAGTCTTCGTAGCAATCTCGCGATTAATTTCTTTTTCTCTTTTCTGAAGCTTCCACATATATTACTGAAAGATGTATTTTTAACGTATAAAGATTATTGTTTTTTAACGTTCGAGAGTGGAAAAAAATGTTCTCCGCGTCGAGCGTGATTCTGCATATTAGTTGTCACAGATGCTATTCACCGAGTCCATTTAATTAGCATAATTTTCTCTTCCAACGCGGATAGAATAATTGCGCGAATTATCGTTCTACTGAGTTTATTCAATCAGAATATAACACTTGTAACTCTCCCATAAATTAAATTCTGTACGTTTTTAAAACTAATGAAATCGTTACAGTTCTGATTTAGAACTATCGCAGAAAGACTATAATTTTTGTGAATACAGCGAATTTCGGTGAATCTCGATTTTTCATTCGCTACAAACAACCTCTCTAAGAATTTTCTTTGTAATAATAATACTTTATACTTAGATCAGTTTTCGAATTCAAACATATAAGGTTTCAAGCGAATGAGCGTCAAGTTCGGTTAACCGGATCGAAAGTACGCGAATAGATAAAAGTTTTCCCTGTGGTGAAACCCGATTTACGAATGTCAAACCGACCGTTTATGCCGAAGGTTTTTTTTTGTTATAAGCGTGGATCGTAGGTCGAATCATAAAGAAACGTAGCACATCGAAAAGCTGAAGGTTTGGAGAAAATCCTTTCTCTTGTTTCCAAAGAGAAAACCTGCCTCTCGAATTTTCAATGAACTCGAAACATCGCTTCGTTATACTCTGGCCGATGATACCAGTGGCGAGTCTCCGCGATAGCCGGCAAAGTGAACGGGAACGAGGTCGCATATCCGCTGGTGAGCTTTATTCCCCAGTTATGTAGTTATGTTATATGCTATTAGTTTTTCTCGGAGCTATTCGGTCACCGAAAAGGGAGAGCGAGAGAGAAAACGTAAACAGAACAGGGGAGAAGTTTTGATAATCCGGAAACTCAAAAGGAAATTATAACCGTGTACCACTCAGAATGTATAAAATACTGTGCTGAATGTGAATGTGCTCGACGTCGTGCTCGTGAGTCATATCGAAGGAAGGTAAGATTTCAGCAATAGATCTCAAAATCGTATTATTTTGCATGCCATAATTCGAGGTGAAATTTTTCTCAAAATTAATTATTGGATTAATTTTAAAACATTACTGTTAGTTAGAATTTTTATAATTTATTATTTTCTCACAACCAATTTATCTGTTCCTTGAAGTGAAAAATTTTCGTGGAATAAATATTTCACCGTTGCTGGTCATTTAATCGATAATGAACTAAAAATTCTTCAATTCCAGGGAATTTTTTTTTTTTCCACTGCGTTGTGTGCAGGTTATTCCAGGCTGGATGGTCAATACTATGAACTGATATTCTTGCCACAATTTTCAATCGAAAATACTAATACCGTTTTTCGATGAGATTCCTTTCTAAGTTATTAATTATTAAAGCTGACGAATATTGCAAATACTCATAAATGGTCAGAGACGGGAGAAAAATATATTTGACCAATTTTGTAGAGTATACAATTTCCTACAGTACCTTTCTGCCTTCAGTACTTCGATCCTGAGCACGGTCCGAAAAAAAATCTGGGTTTCGACAGTAAGGTAAGCGTAGAAAGGTAATTTCTTGATCCGCTCTCAAGACTAAATGACTTAACGAGGGAAAAGTACCGTCAAAGACTTTTTTGCAGGGAATTTTCTGTTCTACAAGACTCTGGTCTTGTCGATTTTCGCTTTATCTCCAACCGTTTTTCCTCTTTGCGTGGTATAAGAGCCCATATATTCTTCATTTTTAATAATACATAACTCATCAAATAGGGGTCTGATCAAAAGACGGTACTAGACTTTTTGATTTAATATTCGGCGTAAAATTCGAGTTAGAATTATACAGGACCATTCAATCAATGATAACTTGTAGAAATCTTTGTATGAAAAATTGTTGGAAGAAATGGATGAATCGTATTTTTGGTATTTCTCGAAGTGGCCCTAGTCAGAGAGAGATTGGAATAAACTTTGTTATGAATAGTGACATGCCAGACAACTCCGTCAAACTGCCAAAAGGGATTGTGCCTGGGTGAACGTGAATTTCGATTAAGGTGAAAGCTCTCTCTAAGTATGTATATGTATATCGATGTTTATTCGAGGTAGATAGAATAACACATTTACGGGAGACGTACTAAATGAAACTTGAGTTGTTGTGACGTAAGGTACGATAAACTTTGCTTGCGATACCGCTCGCGTGTTTGGTTGATCGTGTGACATTCTACCACCACATTTTTTACCCAAAAGGTAAATTCACTTGCGACCTATTATGTTTGTATCTCGTGTCAATACTTGACTGAGCTCTATGTGTGTGCAAAAATGGAACATCATCAATCAGAGACTGTCTGCCAAATTCTGATTGTACGAGAAATTAAGTTTTCTCAAGTTTTTTCTCGTATGGAAAAATCATACATCATGTCACATCACGGAAAACTACCCAGAGTATGCGAGCCCATTCTAGGCGTTGCTGAAATGAAAAAAAGACAGAGAAGCCGAGACAAAAATCTAGAGGGAATGAATGAACCAAAATATTGAGAGAAACTAGCTCGAGACAAAATCCTGGTCATCTAAAATTGGTCCAGCAAATTGTAAGTAAGAAAAGTCTCGAGTCATGTATGTATTACAACGCGAAAATAGTATACAATATATATTTATACGGACTTCAAGATATATAGAATGCGTGACTCGTTATTGCTGATCTTTACACATTGCCTTCGTTTTATTCCCTTAAATGCCTTTACTGCTGAATCCGTGTTTCTCTGCATTGTTACCAATTTCAGGCCATGATTAATGGCTAAACATCATTCTATATTTACTGAGGCAGCGTGAGTATAACAATTGAATTTTTTGTTATAACTGACGAAAGAACAGAACTTTTTTTTACTCAAAAACAGAATAACGGATGAATCACAAACCCATTGTTTTGCAATTGTAAACTATTTGTTTTTACTGTTATATCCACTTTGCTACGAAATATCAGTGTTTTTTTTTCGCAGTCAATTACCAATGGTTGTCGGTGTTTTTCATTTTGGCTAAATTGCAATAGTCCGTGTATCGTATGAGGTGTGTATAGATGTATGTAAAAGCATCCATGATTGATAACGTTCCATCCCTTAGTGTGCATCGAAACGTGAAACAATTAGCATAGTCTTGTGTGTATATAAAATTCCATGGCACAAAAAGGCCAGCTTTGCGTGATGAATCACATCGACTAAGCCCTTTTTCATCCAAGTCTCATTCTTTCAAGTCAGCGACTTTTATTTTCTCGAAGATAGGGTGAATATTATTCATGATTTACCAGATAGCTGCTACTCGAGATAACTCGCAATGATGTATTCAAGATTCAATGAATATTTTACAAATAGATATACGAAAAAAAACCTTTCCCTGGAAAACTACCATGTCACTCGTTATTTGAAAACTACCAATCGCAGAACACGTCGAAACGAGAAACACGATTGCACAGTAAAATTGCTTAGTGCATGGTTCGGAACAACTGTTTTCATTTTCCCCAACGAGAATACAAAAGCGTCGCGGGAGACCTTGTAAAAAAATAATCCTAAACGCCGTGATAAAATCGTAGTTCCAGGTCGGCGGAAGGAATGGAACACAAACCTTTTTCACCGACGCCGGGGGGCCTAAAATCACTTTTGTTGTAAGGATCGGAGAGCTATATACTACCCAAAACAAGTTTATCGTAATCTTGACTCGGGCGGAAAGTAACAAAAAAAAAATGCCAGTCAGCCGGCCATGTACGATTCGAGAAAAGGGAGTGTGGCTTGCCTTCAAGAAAGAAACAAAAATGGAATATGGCGTAAAAACCAAAATCGTAACAAAATTGTGATTTATAAATTTCCGATTTGCCTTTACATGACCTCGACTCATCTATAAACCTTCACGAATTCTCCGTGTCTCTTTGCCATCGTTCTCTGCCTCTTGAATCTTCGGGATCACGCGTCTCTCGTTTTATTGATGACGACGCTGAAACGCGGTAGCGAAATTCGAAGCGTGGAGGAGTGAGGAAACCATGAAGAGGGATGAAATCGAGTTAGGTCTATCAGAAATACGAGAGAGAAAGAAAACTCGTAGGGCGTTTTTCTATATAACAATATTGATATATTCACTCTTCTCTTTCGAATTACTTTATTCGTTTTTTTCCCTATTTGCCAATAAAGAGCGATGTAGGATAACAGCGATGTCGTTTGGAGTAAATATCTCGAAGTCTCCGCATTTTCTGATCGTATTTTAAACGCTCAGTAATTCTTATACACCTACGTACAATATATATACGTATATTTAGTGTGGTAGTTATCTTCATTCGTCATTCCTTTCGCACCCCTTGGATGATATAGAAAAAGTTTTAATGGGCCTGTTGCGTTTGAAATTTGGCTTTTTATAAGACATACGAATTTGTCACCATTCGAATAATGCATTATCCTGATAGTATATCTTTCTCCATTAATCTTATCCAATTCACTTTGTTCTTTTTAGCGTAAAACCACGTCGAATTAAGTGAAGCATTCAGCTGGAATACCATGAGTTCTAGCGTGGAAACGTACTTTGAAAATACGATATACTGTTATTCGAGTTACGTCTTTCTGTTTCAACGATTTAAAAAAGAAAATCATCGACATAAGTGCGAATTGATCGGTTATGTAAGGTTTTTTTTTCATAAATTCTCTGTTCGGTGCATGTACTCTGTTTTTTTAAAACTCGTATTATAGTCATTTAAGGTTTTTATTTTTGTTTTTACATCAATTTTTATTTTAAAACTAAGATTGAAACGAAACTCGGTGGCTGCACTCCATTTTCTACGAGCTGTCTCTTTTAAACCAACGTATCTTGGTGATCGTGCAGCTCTGCTTCATGTAGAATATTAGGTTACGTAGTACATGCCAAGAAAACTTACTTCTCCCGAAGCAGTTCCACTTTCGTGAACAGATCGTTATTACGTCAGGATGTGAATATTACCCACAAGAAGGTAGGTAGAAAAAACGGAATGTTCGTTATTTACTGAGACAAAGGAAAAGAGAGCAAGAGAGACAATAAAGTTCCACAGAGAGAAGAGAGAAAAAAAGGCTCGAGCATAAATGTTCACGTGGCATGTTTACAACTCTCTTGGCCACAACTCTCCAGAGGACAACTCGACCAGAAAAAAGCTTCCTTGAAACAACTCTCACGGAGAAGAAATCTACCAGTAAATAACTTTCTGGAATAAATCCAGTACATTTCACATATACCGAGGATAGCATTCTCGAAAAATACTTAATCACCTGCCGCCAATATACCGTCGTAAATTCATCCCTACTCATCGGACTTCACGACGAATTAATCTGAAATCATACTTTTGACAGCCGAGCTCGGTATAGAAACGATTTACTCTATAGTTGTACAAATAACACGAGGTAATTGGATCGTTTCTGAGGCTATGAGCGCTGAATTTTTCTATCATCCGTTGCACAACTTTGATCAATTTAATCCAATGATTCTCTGTATATCCTTTTCGGGTTTTTAGCTCCCGACTTCCCGCAGGGCAAACAAACGGGACTTATGCGTTTCCCAGCGATCGGTTGGAGGGTATTTCCCTGTAGTATCTTTTCGCTGAAACGGTCACACCTGTCTTGTCCAATTTTTGCCTGTACTTTTTATGTTTGAAGTATAGTCTTCTTAGACATAGTTTGTCAAATCTATGGATAACTCGCTTAGGTGATTTATATTTACGTTCAAACTTATTTTGCCATATCGAATTGATGACCATCGTATAAGGTAGTTCTTGAAAGGCTCAGGGAAACTGTGGAAAACTTGTGCAGACGCAGGCAACTATATTTTTACTGAATTTCAGATGGTTAACACGATTGGAATCTTAGAGAAAATGGTCTCCCGTTGAGCTGTCTGAGTCGGATCGCTGATTGCTACATACCAACCGCCCACGCATCGCTGTCGGTTCTTTTAGAAGTTTTTATCACATAAAATAATTTTATACGTATTAAACTTATTTACGTGGATAAAATATTTAAAACTCAACGGTTTGGTTGGTATGACGAGTCTGACGTAGCTAAGAATTTAATGAAAACCTTCCTTTTATTATATTTTCTTGAACCGTGGATTCTACCAAGAAAATTCAACTTTAAAGGAGCAAAATACATACAGCAGAACAGACTCATTAAAAAGCCTTGTTCAACAGCGTTGGTAACTTTCGTTATGATGATTAATGGAATCTCCGAGAAATCTTCCATGCTAACATAGATGGAAAATATACGCGTGAGACTTTTAGCTATATTATCTTATATGTAAGGCTTATCCCAAAAAGTTTGCAAAGACTTAAGTACAACCACAAAGGGAAATTTGTGAATTTCCCGTGATCACAGACAACTGCGAATGGAAGTAGGTCGTGGGATTAGCCTTATATGCAGAATACAGAAGAGATAATATCAAAGAGGGATGTTTTTATAGAGAAAAAAGGAAGAGAAATCTGCACGCCCTATGAGGTTGAATGTAGTTTGAAGGTTTTAACGCGGTCGCTCAATGCTCCGTTTTGCGGACCACCGCATCCCGTGTTCGTTCGTGCTTTTCTCTCACTTTCTCGTACGTTAGGAAAAAAAACACAATTTAAAACACAAAAACGTTCACGAATGCAAGACCAACCTTTGACTATTACGCGTGTGTTTGTGAAGCTAAAAAGCCTAGTGGAAGCATTCCGGGCCACGGACGTGGCGTAAGTGCGGTTTCACACCAACCCCGTTCAGATTTTGTAGAATATATGTGTTTGTGTTTGGCTACCGCGCATTTTCTGACTCATCTCCTCTTTATGTATTTAAAAAGATTTAATTAAAAGCATGTTAGCTAATGGAGATTTTTTTTCTTATATTAACGCCGAATTTTCTTATCTCCTGTGTGGAACTGCTATTTCATAATGCTCACAGCAATTTATCATCGAGTGTTGTTTTAGTGTCCGCCTGAAAATGCGGAATGCCCTCTCATAGTCTGATACTTTGTGAATCATATTTCCTGAACCCGAGAAAAATCATGTACTTGAATTTCGTTGTTGACTAATAAGGCAATGTATTATAGTGACTGAACCGCCATGTGTGCGAGAGTGATAGCTGAACATTGCGGATGTGAACATTTTTCCCACTGCTGGACCGATTAGAGTCAAAAAGTGCTAGCTTATTTCTGTCACTTTTTAGCTTGGGTTAAGCTTTTTCACCCCAATCTGTCATATGGTGTCAAAAGGTTTCACTTTCGAAATTGCACAGCGGGCTTTGCATGTGCGCCTTGTTTTTCAATGACGTTCCAGAAATGCTAGTCGAATTTTTATACTGTCACAGATTTTGAAATTTAAATAAGTCTTTTAGTTCTCACAATAACTTTAAATAGTTCGTTAAATGAGTTATAATTTCATCTCTTTTGATTATTTTATTAATTCATCAGTAAAACCAATTGTATAGGTCTGTAAAGTAGAATACTGTAGGGGAAAACTGTATAGTAGGGTACACGGTACACATAAAACCCTTAGGGCAGCTTTGAGGTCTAGAATTCTCTAAATTCGTAAAAGGCACTGGAGATCGCGAAATGGTATCGGTTTCAATCTCATAGTACACATGTGGTAACTTGTATACCAGATGTCCATCCATGTTGGGTATACACATGATGGTTTGAAAAGGCATGGTAAAGGTTTTCCAAACTGCATAAACTGGACTGCAAATAGACCGACAATCCCTGAAATTTACGGGTGACCTCACCCATTATGTTTCCCCATTGATCGTATTTCGTGAGTTATTGCGAAATCAGAAACCTGACCCATTGTATGATACACATCATTGTCTATGACCTTTCTCCCTCTCTCTCTCTCTCTCTCTCTCTCTCTCTCTCTCTCTCTCTCCCCTCATCTCTCGATTTATTTCTTTATCTGTGCATTTAAAAAGAATTTCTGATCGGTATCATAAGTCCTTTGAAATAGGGGCCCATCGTGAAAAAAATGTGGGTCAATATATACGTCACGGATACTATACAAAAACTGTACGTGCAGCGCAGGATAAATATGACCCTTTTCCCTCATTTTGTGTTAATACCATTCCCCTTCCAGTAGCCCATTATGTGATCTCTAAATAATTGTTTTCCGAACCTCAATTTATCCACTCGACAAATAAATATCGTATCATAGCAGCCGAATAGCCATATCCCATATTAATTGCAATTTCTGGCTATAAGCTTTCGCGATAAAATGGATCGGATCATTTAGACAAATATTACGAGCTCTTTTTGATTATTTTTTTTATATCAGACAGTTAATAGTCGTTTTGTGTTACCACTCAAAGAAAAATATCTGAATGACAATAATTCAACTATGTTTTCGAGTTTAAACGATTTTTTTTCGTTTTTATACATCATTTTAGCAATTTTTTTACTGCAATGAATTACATTTTTAGGTTGTAAAAGTTAAAGAATCTTTCACATAGCTAAACATGCAATGGACATATTTTGTGCGTGCACAAGGCCAGAAAACATTCATGCCACGTCCATTGGATGTTTGATTTTGTGAGGGCTATAGGAAGAATTTTGCCTTGTCAGCTTTAAACAGAATCTGTTTGATTCTGTTAAATATAAATTTAAATGTTATTTACATTTAGTATACATTATTCATTTTTGTAATAGTTTTTTTACATCTACGATTTTAGTTAAGCTCGCCGCGTATAATTTTCTACTTAACCGCTAGGACCGATAGTATGAAATCAACACGTTCCAGACAATCCGAAAATTGTTAATAATCTTTAATATTTGTTACCCCATCCTCATATATTAACCGTGTTCTCTCGATGCGTCTGACTGTACTCGGATAACTTTCACTTTTGCCTCAAGCGTTTAGCGTTCGAGTGAACCGAAACGGTTGTGGAAGCACGTGGATGTTTTCAAAGGCGATCCGGACGAAGATAGCCTCGGGGGTCATTTGGGTATAACGACAGTGACACTTGGGAAATAAAGCAGCGCCCTCACCTTTTTTCTCGGTTTTCACGCTAACGTAAATTTACGAAACATCAATGTACTCGATTCTGTTGACGATAAAATAATTATTTATTCAAATCAAATTCCTGTGATAAAAATCCCCGAAAATGTAGTGAATACAATCCATGCCATTTTTATTCTTTCTCAACGTCGTAACGCACGAAAAAATTGCTTCCCTCTATTCCGCCAACATTTTATTTTTCATCTTTAAAACCGTTTTTAGAAGTAAAACAGTTGCGTGCGTTACGAGATAACCCCCAAAGACATTACCTCCGAGGGTAATTAGAGCGTAACGATAACGTGGCTTCTGAAATACAGATAAATAGTTGGCAAAGTATGCCCTATTTTTTCGCTTTCGTATCGGTGTACAAACTTACTACGAAGTACATTATTTGAGGTATATACTATGAACATCGACACACAAAATGATTTACATAAAATTTATGTGAGAAATCTTTGCCCGAGTAAGGAGTCTCGATAGGATGAACATTTTTTTACGTTTCAACAAGAATTATAAAACTACGATTTTATTTCCTAATCACGTCGAACAGAAAAGCTTTGCAATATTTTTTACTCGTGAGTACGGAAAGGCTTGAGACGATGATTAATCGATATTGGCTTTTCTGGAGTACAACGACGATTTATCAAGATGCATTATGAGGGAACTCTAAGAGAGCAACTTCCCTTCAATTTCTCTTAGGATGGATGGTATTGCTCATTGATAGATTTTTCGTACATTTTCTATTTTTCGAGTGGCGTCTGGAATCTCTAAAAAATATTCTATAATTCCTATCTCAGATTTTAATACTATACCTGCGATGCAAGTTACTGTATTTGTATCTTTTATATTTAGGTCTGGTGAAAAATAATATTCGGATTTGGTCTGCAATACTTTTGTCAGGGTAAATTACTGTAGAAAGGAGTGAAGAGAAAGCGAGGGGCGGAACGAGAGGGGTCGAGAGCAGATTGCGTTTTGTGGTAGGGTATGGGGCAGCTTTTTGAAACAAAAAGTGTCTGGCTTCGGCGAGTGATAAAAATACATGTATATATAGTATAAAGGAGCGAAAAAGAATGAGAGAAAAAGAGAGAGATAATAGTAGGAGAAAAAAGGGTGGAACCTTTATAGAACCTTTTGGAATATTTGAATGTACATATGGTCTCCTATTTCAGTACCATAGAATAACAAAAAAACATCTCAATCATCTTCGAGAGCTCTATAAACATGAAGTCCATAAAAATGAGTATTATAATGACGAACGGGTGAGCATAATTTGAATTGAAATATTAATACCTTCATATCTTAAAGATTTAAATTAATGAGTACAATT
>JABSMR010095197.1:0-12544 GCA_018902295.1 Dusona sp. PSUC_FEM 10030013 | reverse complement strand
AAATATTTATTAAACAAATATTATCATTATTATTATCAAACCACAACACTATGGATAAGGGGTGATTACGCAGCATTGGCATGATAAAATGCAAGGATAAGATGGATTATCCCTCATCAGAACATAACACGTTTGTTTGTAATAAATATATAATTAGTCTATCACTATTATATATATTATCGATCTAACGCATGGTGATTCTACGGCAATCATTCGTATGGAAACAATGGATAATAATTGGCGCAGAATTGCTAATCTTCTCCTATATCCTCATTATCATTTACCGTTACAAAAATAAAATCTAATACATTAATGAAAATCAAACATTAGCAGAATTTGGGACGAAGCATGGTCTCCGATTGAAAAATAATATAGTAATGATTAATTCTTTTTTCAGTTCTTTTATTTAAATTCGTTATATTCATTTGTAAATTTTGTGTCATTTATGTTAATCACTGATCATTCGTTTTTAACTAGCACTCGAAACAGATTTGTATTTCCGCTGAAACTTATCCAAATGACGAATTTATTTTTGGCTCAAAATTAATGATCTGTGAGGACAGAAAATACGGAATTGCAATTTTGCAACAGTAGTAATTAAAAACCTTGATATCATGGCTGGATGCACTCGCATGAGCATTCGAGAAGAGGGTGCAATAGCCGAGTAACAAAAGCAACCTCTCGTGCATAATGTATAAACCAAATATATAAATATAGCTCGTTGACTATGTAAATTCTCTCGTAACGGTGTTAAACGCTCGTAGGCATAGGATAAACTGAAATGCCAATAACTAATCTCACAACGAAACTGACTTATTCTCGGGATAAACCAATTAAATCATCGACGCCATGAGCTCGATTGTTACGGAGCCCTGTCACGATGTCTCTTCTCAATTTAATTCAAAGAGAGGATCATTCACGTGTCTGGCCAAATTGATAATTAAGCGTATCAAATTGTAATCACTCATTAATATTTAATTGGCTCATTATAGAAATCTACCGTTCATAGATATGATAGTTTTTTAAAATGATTATTAACCCCAGACCCCTAGATGAGGTCGAAAAAGACCCGAATTTTTTTCACTAATAAAAATTTCTTTTTTGCAACTTTTCGAAACTTTTTTTTAGTTTTCTAGAGTTTCTATCATTTAATGCCCACCAAATGCATTTGCAACATACACCGTTCTCTTCGCTATCAAATAACGAAAAGACTGGTCTAAAATTACACCTTATTGTCGGATACAAGGTACATGTTATACTAAAGAGAAGATTGAGGTCGTTTTTGTCCCCGTTGTAGGGTTTACGTTAAAACAAAAATAGATTATAGGGGTCTAGGGCTAAATCATTCAAATACAAAAGCCACAGAGTCCTTATTTTTTGATTAATCAATTTAAAAAAAATCAGATCTTAATTCTCACATAAATCGGGTATGAGGGAGAAAATGGGAGTTTGTGCATCAAGTTGAGATTTCTAGTATAGCAAGAGTGATAGTTTAAACAAGATAAGATCGTGGTTACGAAATTGAGTTTGGAATACGAAGTTTTCTCATGTAGGATATAAAAACTGGGAAAGGGGGTGAATAGGGGAGACATATCTTCGAAGAGATAACCGCGCCGTATTCAAGAAAGGATCTCTTTTCACCCATATCTCAATCTCACGTTAAGTCTCGCCGGTTGGCCACGAATTGCCAAACCCGAACGTTTTTCAGCTCTTATCTCGTTCAATTGAAGCAAATGCATTTAATCCGTCTTGCTGTTGGTTCGTCGTAGCTTGAATCTCCTGGCATTTCGAAAGACTTGGAAACGATACCAATCGTCCAACTGATTCTCTCTCTCTCCCTCTCTCCCTCTCTCTCTCTCTCTCTCTCTTCTTCACCCAGTGTTCACTTATTTTTCTGTCTTCTCCTCCATTTTCCTCCCTTTATCCTGTCTCTATGTCTCTATTTCTTTCCATTTTCTCTTTTTCTATTTGGGTCTTTTACTTGCTTTTCATTTTTTTTCTCTTTCTATTTTTCTCTGAGCAATATAGCATGCAATATAGCATTGTTTTCTCTTTTATTTTCGAGCTATTCAAATAGCTCTATGGTCCTTATTTTTCTCACTACAATTCACGTACCAGCATCCAACCTTTTAAGTCGAAACTAAGAGATGTAAAATCTGTATGTGCACGCGTACGTTAAATCTATGTAGATATGTATGAGAATCAACTTTACAGCCTTAAATTTCCAGGTTCCCCGGCTTCTCTTCTTCCTAATCAACCCTGCATCCGAAGGAATTGTACGCGGTGCATACTTTAATTCCTCCCGATTAATCGAGTTCTGTTGGCACACTGAACATCTTTAGTCGATAAAACTTCATCAGAATGATCTTACACCGTCTGTTTACCAAGTGATCCAATATCATCCAACAAATTCCCCCGATATTTTTCGATTTACCAATAGTGTATTTTCACTCTGGAAACAATTGAAATAATACGGACGAACGAATTTTTAAATCACAAGCGTTTTGTCACAATGACGTTTTCCATTGATACGATAACTCATGGAAAATATTTTCGATTGCCAATTTCCCTGACTGTTCGTATTCTGCCTGTATTTTCGTCCATTTACAACTCATATACAGTCTGTAGAATTAAAAAAATGCAATCTTTTAATTTACATTTTTGTATGTTATGGCTAGCAATTCTTTTCTGCAATTTTTTTAATGAAAACGGAAGAAACGATAAGTTTCCAGTTCTTTCCATCCATTGTATTCACTGGATCCCCGAGCTCCCGATGCAAAACTCAATGTTTCTCATGGGTTTTTTCATTCAGCCTTGCATTTCTGTTTTATTGCGATATCCTTTTATCTGACGCTTTTCTGTCTGTCACTACCTCTCTCTCTCTCTCTCTCTCTCTCTTTCTATAAGTATATTGAGCTTAATATATAATATATACGTATAGATACATATATTAACCTCTGTTCGTCCTTCATCCCCTTGGAGTTTCTACGCGAGAGCGCGGTGACACAGTATATTGACTGAGGGTGGATTGTGCGCCCCGACTGATTTGGTGCGGCTGCGCAAATCTAAGCTCTCTCCTCTTTCTCTCTGTCTCGCTTTCATATCCGAAATAGGTGGCCGCGGGGGTTGATGTACACCCCCGCCACGACCACCGCCAGCAGCGCCTTCCGATTTTCCGCAAAAACCTCCCTCCGGGTACTTACCACGTAGATTCCGGCTGACGCCTGCCACCGACGCCGGCGCTGGAGACCAGCCTCCCCGTTCGGTTATAGTGGACCATCACACGCACCCCTAAAGCGAGAGAAGTGCCAGAGAGCACACAACCGGGCGCTCGCTTTCAACCCTCTCCGTTTCTCTTCCCCCCTTCGCTCTGCCGCTGTGTTCCTCGCGCTCGAGCGCGCGAATAATTGACACCAGAAACAAAAATAAATCAACGTATATGAAAAGTGATAAATATATGAATAAATCATGTCGATCGCGCACAGTTTTAAAATAATAAAAGTGTCCGGGATTTGTGAGTACAAGCGATAGTACCCGAACGTACAATTGTGGAAGGCAAACAACTTTCTAGTATCCTCGGATATACTTAATCTTTTAGTGTCCAATTGTATTTTTTCGTTTATTTTTTTTTGCCGAGCCTGAACTGCAACGCTGCGAGGGAAGAGATCTCTTCGAATGTGCCATTGTTGGAATAAGCGCTGAATCGTTCCATTTCTTTGATCCGTTGCCTCTTGCACAATCTTCAGTGGTCTCTTGGTGTCAAGTGTGTTTAGCCACATTTGTTATAACAATACTTTTTCTGGTCCAACGTTTTCAGTGTTTTAAATACTATTGGCTTGTGAAACTGTTAAAAAAAGTGATGAATGTGCTTTAATGGTCGATCCGCTTAAATTATTCTGGGTTATAACCAACAGCACCTATCTAGGTATGTCGAATGTTCATGCAGATATTCTTAACCACGGTTGCAGCTCTCCATACGTACAAACCTCCCATTCTCAGATACCAAAATGTTTATTCACCTCGTTTTCGTTTAATGAGGTTGTAATTGTTCGAGCAACCACTTAAGCCTCTTTGATACCGTAATATTTGTCATTTGTGCCAATGAATTTCAAACTTCTCCGACTCTCACAGCCAAGAATCCCATCATTCAACAGGTATATAACAAATTTTAATAATGACGGGTTCTAATCGACCTGCTTATCATTCAATAGAATTTACATCAATTTGAAAATAAGTATACATCGTGTTCGACTATAAATTGCGGAATTATTTTTCAAACCTCTTCCTACTGAACGAAAAATCAAATAGTTTATATTTACGATGAGATTTGTTATAAGTGCTATAAATGTGCTATAAAAACAAAATTTAATATTAAAAGGAATTTTGGAAGAAACGGGCTTGCTTGAAATAAATAATTGGTCAATGTCTATTTACACACGAATCATTTGAAAGAATCAAATAAATATTTTGAATTTGACAATTAACCATTAAAACTTGTGAACGATTCATCATAAATAAATATTTAAAGTTTGAATTTATTCCTATTCAATCTCTGATATTGATCGACTGATTGATCGACTATTTAAATTTTAAATAAAGGAGCAAATGCATTTATTTATTTGATTTAAAGAACAGCGTGGTGATGCAATATGTATAGATTGCTTCAACACACTGTTCGATATGTATGTATTTATATATCGATGTTCAAAGCTAGCAATCTGTCGACATCTATAACTAAGTCGACGTAACAATTTTGTATACCATAGTATAGTGAACGCTCCGTTAAACAATTAGAACGTTTGTTCTTGTTGCGTTGTGTATAGCCACGGTACTTTTGACTGGAAACCCACTTACTTTCGTTAATTAAATACCTTTGTACGTACTTGGATATTGTGTATACATAGGTACATATATATAAGCCTCAGGCACGAACCAGAGCCTACAGTTTAACCCTGTAATTTAATGCTTCCTTTGCCGTTGCAACTGCCGCACAACGATTTAATACGCAATTATATGATGTACAATCACATGATTTAAACTATACAATGACTTAAAATTTTCATTTATTAGCCTTCGAGAGCTTTTTAAGAATAACGATACGTTTACCCTGTTAAAATGCTATGAAAATGTTTGTTATCATCTTTCAGTTTCCTAACTTTCAATATAGTGAACATTTTTTCAACCCATTTTCTAGAAAAAAAATCCAAAAAAAAAATTTGACTTATTTCGGTACGTTAATCTTCACAGAAATGGTCGACACTATTAAAAATCATTTATTATTCAGCCCTGGAGTCGAAGAAAAATATATTTTTTTTCAATTTTGTTTGAGAAAGTATAAATGAGATCACGACTTGAATTCACGTGAATCGCATGAGAAATAGCAAAACGTATGTGTCTTTCGTTGGGCAAACCCACGCATTCGAGGGTTCCTTTTCTAAATCAACAACATGGTAACATATCACCTCGCATAAATATATATAGTTCTTCCAAACTGAGTTTACTCACCAAAACGATTTAATTGTTACATTCCAGTGATTTTTACAAACAGTTTTCCGTGATAAAGTAATATAATTTTATACTTTTATGATTTTCGTCGGAGGAATTTGAAAAAATAACATTTTCGACTTCTTACTTAAATTTTATATAATTTATTTACGCCAACTTGACACTAATGAATTTCATGGATACGGTTCAGCGAACCCTCATTAAAATTAAATTTTATTTTTTACTGATTCGTGAATCGTTTTTGTTTCTCAGGTAATTGATGTTAAATCTCTTACAACCGAATAAATATAAATAAATAATTAGATCAGAGATGATCGGTGGTTATCTACTATAAACACAACTTTTTTAAGCCAGCAAAAAATTTTTTTTTTTGAGTGAAAAGTTGAAAAAAGTCTGTGTTCCAATAGGAATTTTGGTAATTAGTTTCAGCAGGAATGTTTGTTTTTAAAGTCAAGTGGCATTTACAACTCATATCGTATTATAAACCGGCTAGCTATTAATTAAAGTAAAACATCATCACGATGATAGTATAAACGTAGACTTCACAGAAGTATATGCGAAATTAGTTCTCTCCCTCTGTCTCTGTCTCTCTCCCTCTCTCTCTTTCTCGCTCTTGCTCACTTTACCCCCTGTTTGAGTTTGTTGCGGTATACGTTTACCGTCACTTTCAGAACAAAACACCATCACCATACCTCGGTAAAGCCCAGTTCAACAATTTGAAACATTAACCACGAGTTTATGCGTTTAACGGAAAACTTAACGTGTTTCCAGAAATTTTTGTTTTATTATTTATGACTAATGATGAGTATAGAATGAATATACTGGCGCAATGCCGGGATCTCAACCACACTTAAATATAAATAGTTCAGAGGTTTTGGGCCGTGTGTACCAACCCACTTAACCGCGATCTCTGCGTCTGACAGCTCACTAACTCTATCTACTTCCTCTACCGCTACTACGCGCCTTTCTTCTCACAACTCTTCTTTGCCCCGATCGAGAACCCATATCAGATCGCTCATTTGAAGAAACGGAGCTTCAATAATAAAAAATTCTATTGGCTTCCTTTTCTTTTTTATTAAACGAGAAATTCTGCTTGTTTTCTTTCGCTGCATTTTTAATTCACCTCTTTGCTAATTACATTTGAGATGCAATACTTAAACTCCCTTTATGGTGTTTTATTGCCAACGAATACGTTTAATTGCTTGAAAGAAATTTCGAATAGAAGATTAAATCATGCTATTTATATATTCCTGTGTCGAAAATTTAGCAAAGAACGAAGATTAATTAAAAGTACGATAGTTTTTCTACTTTGTATTTTGTATAACAAGAGATAATGAAAAAAAGAAATGTCATATACTATTCAATTATTAAATATTTTTCTAAATATACAGAGATTTTACTAAACAATTTTATTTAACCCTTGCTTGCCACCTAGGGGTAGTTTTACACCCCAGCAAGCAAGCAGCAGCAAGGAGGTGTGGCAAGTAAGGGTTAACATAACATTTTGACAGTTTAAATAATTGCATCCGATATGAAATTCAAATGGTCAGTGATTGACATACAAGTACTGATAAATCGATTTGCCTAGAGAGTATAATGATTTAATATTACAGGAAATGCAGTCGTATCCAAAAGTCACATTCACACAGATAATATCAAAGAATAATGTTAACTCTATTTCATGCCCAACAAATATTGCATTTTTTATATTCATGTCAAAATGAAGAACGCGTCATAATATTGAATTCGTTATAATGTCTCGAATATTTTCAATGCGTGTCATGTAATATTAGTTTCTTTGAATCAAAGGAAAAAAATTCGCGTACATCAATCAATATCAAAATTTGATTTAATCAAATAATAAATTGGGGATAAATGTAGCACGGCAAAATTTCCGTTCAGTGGGCACAGTTTGTATTGTGAATACAAAAAAAAACGAATCTTTTCCTCCTCGGAACAGTCAACAAGCTTTGTATTGTTTCCAATGAGTATAGATGGTTGCAAGAAAAAACCTACGTACCTATGTAAAACGTCCCTGCATACCGATGTATGAAACAAACATTATTCTCAAATGTACATGAACATCAACGTCGTTTTCTCGCATGATTTTACGTATTTGATCTAGAAAGAATCTAATTCCGTTCACCTGGTTGGAGCAAAAAGTTCAGTAGTTTTTTATATTCCCATCTGAATATATGGTGCCACAGTCCAAGTTTTTTTTATCCTTAATTGAAAACTCTGATTAAAAAAGTGGGTTTTGAACAAAAACCTCGTGAAATGTAAAAAATGAGGAAATACGTCAAAATAACTGATAAACGTTAATGCGCACATATTTCCCGATAAATAAATGGACTCATCATTTTGATTGCGTCCTCCAAAGATTTATTTATTTAACAATATGCATCTCGATATCTTTTTCGATAAATAGATATGAGCAGCATTTCCATTATCTCTCTTCGTGGTAATAATTAAAAACTGCATATGTACAAATGTTTCTGTATTCCGTGAAAACTCTGCGCGTAAAGTCTCTACTTCAAAATACATAACGTTTGTACACTTTAACAATTTGCTTCTGTCTCATTTCTAATCTTAAATATCAGGACAGACATGTTAAAGAGTATAGAGCCGATATGTATTTTGAAGTAGAGATCACAAGAGCGGAGTTATCATGTAGCTCTTACATGTTGTTACATGTTCTTGTTGGGCTGTTTAGAGCCCAATTGTTTTACTGCCGATGAAAAGAGTCGACGTTTTCATCATTTGCCTCAGCATTTTCCAACCCCATGAGAGGCCCCCAATTTTTTTCACACCCCCGGATATTCCCTCAATAGTTATCAGTTTTTTTGCTGAAGAAAAAGCGTGTTTGTATATACATGAAAACAGCCAGGCATACGAACTTTTTTTAATCACTCGAAGGGGATGGGCAGATGACCAAAGCTAGCCTTGGGGATATGAGTGACAGAAATTGTTGGTAAAAGCAGAACAGTATTGAATGCAGACAACTAATAAGTGGAAACGGGGGGGAAAGGACTGGAATCCTTTTCACCGTGAGCTTCGAGAGACTCGCCGTTTGCAATTTCATCCTCTCTTTTATGTATAGATATAGATTCACATATATATGTGCATATGCATATATATAAAAGGTTGAAAATTTACACATTTTCGCTCGCGTACCGCAAACTCTCATACTCGGTGCCCACTGTCCTCGAAAATAAGCATATACATGGCAATAAAACGTGGATAGATCAAGCATGTATGACTCTCGAGAAATTCTGTATTACACACTGGCACGTTCCGAGCTGTATGTATAGGGCCGAGAATCGTTATTCGCATATTCACGTACTGCCTTCATCGTGCTTTTCATCCTTTTGCAATATATACATGTATATACACAAAACGTCCCATATGTCGCTGGAAACCAAGCCTTGCATCACGGCTGGTATCATCCACAATTTCTACTTCCGCAACCCAAAATATATATGATAGTTTTCATACATTCTCTGGAACCAATATATACATGTATACATTATGTAAACATGAAAATTGCAACATTTTGGGCTCATCCAAAAGCCAAAAAAAATGTTTTCTCTAACAGAAAGTATACTAAAAGCCGTAATTACTGCAAAATTCTGAGAACAAAATTTTGAAGAGACACTTATTACTTGTGACATCTACTTATAATGTGAATTGCATGCGTAAAATTTACGAACAAAATTGCCAGATGATCCTGGTTTAAACATTAACAATGAAAAATGTAAATACTTCACTACCACACGTGTCGTCAAAATAAGATTCAAAACACCCCAAAAAATTTTTTCTTACGCTATTTGGACACTAAAACATTTCGACAAAACGTATACTGAGAAAATACATTTATAAAATCAACGAAATTTTCCTTGAATCTACGAATCCTGCGATCACAGCCGGTAAATAAAAGATGCTGTTCTCTCAACAAAGATTTGATTGGTCCAACCACATACCCAGTAAACCAGTCACGGTAAATTGCCGTTACATGACTGGTTTACTGAGTAATTAGCTGGCACGAAATAAATATCATTCACTACAAGAATATTATTGAATAAACAAATTTTATTTTGTTCGCCACAATTCGTTGATTCAACCAATTCACTTTTCGCAGTGGAAGGTTGACATTAAAAGAAAAAAAGAAAAATTTTAATTCATCCGAGGATCAATATATTGGGCGATAAGCAACAAAATCTTTCGATGACCCTGTTATTCACAAAAGCGACATAATCCAATACTTTATATGCGCATAGCATTAAACTTGTTGTAAAGTATAGAGTTAGGGGAGCATCAGAGCCTTCTGTAGCCTTGTGTAGGGTGGAAGCAGTGCGTCCAAAACCAAGAGGGGTAGGTCATCATGTATACTCCTATCCGATATTTATATAAATATATATACGCAAACCAAAGCCTCACTATATTGTCAAATTCACTCGCAGCTAACCACATCAGCTTCCCATACGTTACCATATGACCTGGCAAATGTTACATCTCCACCGTTATCATATATATACATGTATATTTTTTCTGGTTATAGGTGCACATATTCACAATATAAATATTGACGTACCTATAGGTACAAATATTTGTAGAAGCGCGGAAAAGTGAATGTATATTCAAATACGTACACGGGGCAAACATAATTTATGTATAAAGTGCGATTATGCACGGGTTTAATTATTTATTCATTTTTTAGTAATTCATAATATCAAATGTAAATGGAAATTATTTTTCACCCAATTAAGATTCGCGATAGTGATTCGAGACACGTACATTTTCGTTGGAAAAAAACAATGACATGTCCGCTTTCCTAAAAAAACGATGAAAAAGGTAATGTTTGCGCAACAACGTATCATGGGTCAATCAACAAAATTTTAGTACCTTTAGCAAAAAGTTTATTTGCTTGAATCGTAACAAAAGATTTCATCCGAATTACTGCTAGGTAATTAGATTAATCACAAATTATATTCCGTTGATTTATGGTGTCATTGAATTCAAATCATGTAAAGGACTTCATGCAATGCTCTTATTTCATCCAGTCACGGCTAAACCGTATACAACACGCACCGTATACATCCATGTATTTATTTCAAATTCCATTTATTCTGTTGACAAATTATATTCCGTTGATCTATGGTGTCATTGAATTCAAATCATGTAAAGGAGTTCATGCAATGCTCTTATTTCATCCAGTCACGGCTAAACCGTATACAACATGCACCGTATATATCCATGTATTTATTTCAAATTCCATTTATTTTGTGTCTCAAACTTCGTTTTTTTTTGTCAATTTAACCATGTGTCACAATTGGATCACATAAAGTACACACAACTTAAATATATTACAATTTGACGGCAAAATCGTTGCGTAGTTTCCTCAACGACATGACTTTGAATATGATGATTAACTCACGGATAATATTGACGTCACAAGGATTATCCTACCTCATCGCGTAGTTGGCAATACTTATTTTTTCTCAGTGTTGTAAATTAGTAGAGAAAATGCGTTTTTCATGAAAAAGTATAAATTTTGACTATTTTTTTTTTCGTACATGGTAATTGTACAATTAACCGATAACGAATGTATACATTTTTTGTATATTTATGAATGTTGTAGAAACGGAAAACTCGGTACTTGTTTAATAATCGAAAACTGCCAAAAAAAGGGAGAACAACGTATGCCCACCATGTTCTAAAGGGTTAATTGGTAAACACTTTTTATCTACGAATTTATACCCGTGTGGAACATAACGCAAGCACGGCATACAAAATTGAACTCAGAATACACCGTTGATTCTGCATCGAGTGCTTCGAGTATTTGTTTTATAACTGTACCGTAGAAAGTACAGCATATTTTCAATCACAAACAGTCGAAAAAGTTTTGGAGTGGACAAGTATTCTGCGCATATGTGTTCAACATACAACGGTAAATTTTTATCCAATTGTTACAGATCGAACAATAATTAATTATACTTTGAAGTTTTTGTACTATAGAAAGCTGAAATAATTTGTAATGTTAAGCGACGTTAATAAACCTCTTGCGTAAAGACGTTGGAGTGTTGGAATATTTTCAATGTTTTTTGGTATCAAACTATACCTTACTATACAGAAAAAGGCATTAGAATCGTAGAGTAGGGTGTTCAATTTTTTTGATATTGTATTAAACATAGCAAAGCTCCACATACTTGGCCATATTCATGCGTTGGTATTAGATCTCAATTTATTGAGTCACTTTTCGTAAAATCCCAACTCAATTTTTTGCGACAATTCGATTGTCATCTTTTAGCTCGATTCAAACTTATTTAATATTTTTTTAGGGAGCATAAATATTTTGTAAATAGATATTCGTTTTCACGCATATAAACACACATTTTTGTGGACTTATATAATATGTGCGAGGTTGATAAAAAATATACCTGGTTGAACGCTTCTACACAATAATAATTTAATTTAAAACGTAATCGGCGTGCTCGAAACATTTGCGTAATTCTTCAACCTGTTTTGCGGTTACGTAGTATGGTTTCCGGCATCAAAAATTGACTATTCCATATCCTCTTATATTGTATACTGTCGTCAAATTTAAAGAGTCGCATGATTTTTTTTAACAAATATTTATTTACTGATAACAATAAATGATGATTTTTTTTATGGAGTTATTTTCAAAGCGTGTGATTTTGAAAAAAATTGCAATTACAACATTTGGTTTTCGCAGGAAACAAAATAGCCAATCACCATCTGTAAAAGAAAGAATATTAGTATCAGTACGCTGACGATGAGAAAAAAAATCGTCGATTCAATAGTAATTGATGTTTTTGGAAGATTTCGTTAATTTAACCGCAGTGTTCTCGGTCACATGAAATGCGCGGCATGATTGAAAACCAGCTTATTTGTTTAATACTTTTTAATATTGTGATGATCGTGTAATGTCATTGGCACCCCGTAATGAGATATTTGGTTAATGGAACATTTTTTTCCTCAGTGTAAAGATTTATATAAACGAACAAAAGTAGTAATGAAA
>JABSMR010095086.1:0-12548 GCA_018902295.1 Dusona sp. PSUC_FEM 10030013 | reverse complement strand
TTTTTTTTATTATAAATTGTCTATTTGTAGTAAATTTTTTTATTCATCATGACTACAATAGGCTGATTGAACATGCGTGTATCTATGTATGTAGTTTATTCATCCGATGGTCGTCCGTTCTTCAATTTACGTATCTCTACGTGCGTTAATTGCTTTACGCTGTAGAATTTTGTGATGCAAATGATGAGCAAACACTGGACGTGGAGGGGCATGAGAATGAGAGAGACAGGGGACATTGATGGCTTCACTTCATGTACAGTGTGCAAGTGCAACATTTATGCAATTCTATTCTAAGAACTCTAATGTTTGAATTTCGTACGAATTGCTATTATTTGTTTCCACATTGATTATTGTGTCGATTAATATTAGAATTAACCTTTTCACTTTTACGTTACCATAGATTTTCTTTTCAATGCTTGGCTACCCTATAGGTAAATGTGAGGAGAGGAAAAAAAGGAATTTACAAATATTTGTCAAATATATTGATATTCGAAACGACGTAATAAGTTGAGAAAAATTCAGGTCAATTTTTTTCCAACCCGATTGTTTGATAAGGTCATAATTTCACAAAAATCTAACCAAAGAACACAGGTGAACAACTATTTCGATGGAAAAATTAATATTTTATGAAAAAAAATGTTCAATCTGAAATAATTCACAAAACAACGAGTAGTCGCAGATCATTTGTTAATATCCTCTTTGGATTTCCGAACATAAAAGTATACCTAACTCGGACACATGTTTTAAAGTTAGTATGAGCTGGAAAAAGAGCTTGTTCATCTGACAATTTAACGTCAACTTAACGAAGTGAACCTTTACTTAGTTTCGTAGTATAGTAACGTAAATACACGGAATTTTTTATTTCTTCCACGAGCAATTCAACTCCGAGAGTATAGAGTTACTTGTTTTGCTATCGAAAGAGAAAGAGTCAAAAACTAGTACGAAAGAGAGAGAGAGAGAGATAGAGCGGAGAAAAAGTTTGGAAACTCGATGCATTACTCACGATCTTTACAGAAAATAAATTATCCCGAAAGTCAACCACAGCCTTGACAATTTACGTATTTCCACCCCCTATTCCAAACTCCGTACAAATAATAAAAAAAACTATGCAAGCCGAGAAACCCGCGCAATTTACAAATCAGCTTTTTTCTCCCCCCTCGATATGCGAGTGAACGAGGTAAAATTATTCGCAGCTTAAATCTCGTAAATATATAGCTCTCTATTCAACCGAAACAAGAGAAAAGAAGGAAAAAGAGCAGCTACTTCTCGATTCGCTTTTCCAGCCGCGATTATTATTCGACGATTAAAGAGAAAATTTCATTATTGCAAGGGGATCGCAGTTTAAGAAGGGAGTGAAAATTATGGAAATTTTCTATTATGCCCAATTATCGGTTATTCAAGGAAAGTATAATTTAATTGGAGAAGAGAGGCGCCGCCGTTCGGCTTCTCAAACCGTTCTCTTCCTTAACTATGTTTGTAAATGTGTGCGTGTATATATCCATATATATTTGAATATATAATGATAGTAGCGAACGATCGAAGGAGCCAGACCCCGTGTGAATTGGTTAGAATTGCGTCTCGGCTTCGATTCAAGGAAATCCCAGGGTCCGTCGGCAATAGAGAACACCGAGAATATCAAAGTTTCATCCGTTCAATTATTAAAATCCCCAGTCCTCATTGCTAATCAAGACTTTCCTTTTTTTACCTCATGATTTTTCCGTATCGTTGGAATTCACGAGCCAAAAGTTCGAGCCTTACGTACAACTATAATTGAAGTCTGAACCAGGTAACATTATCAGTCGCGATGTATTAATCACCTTAAATATGCAGTGATAAATCACTCGATGGAAAATCTTATCTTTTTTTTTTATACACTTCTGTATGTTAATAATTCACTGGTATTCTTTCTCTTCAATACTCAAGAAATTCTTGAAGATGTTTCAATGATGAGAATGAATTTTAACGATAACCATAATAAACCGAATTGATGGTGCTAATTATATAAACAAGATTTTCTCGTCTCAATTGAAAGATTGAGTAATTTTGAAGCATCTTTTTTGTGAATTCATTTCCTTTCCTTCCATTTATTTTTCAATTACATATGATAATCCATCATTTGAACGTTTGCCCAGATAGCGCAGTGAATTTTGGATTTACCGTTTATCAATCGTGTAAAATGCGTTGTACCTGCACCTGTGTACTGTGCACTGTAGGGAGAACGAGGAAAAGAAAGAGGAAAACAGGATGTTATTCACCAATTCGCAGCATAGGAACCAGCGATGAGATTCACTGTCGGGCCACGAGGGAATAACTAGCCATATCTCGCATATAGCGCCAGTTCTCTGACCCTCTCTCTCGCTCTCCCTATTCCGTACTATATACGTATGTCCAACCGTCGTGAATTAATTGCCTATAAAGTAGAACTGCTATTTTTATAGGCGCAACGTCCAATTACCACCGGTCGTTTTTTGCAATTTTGTTTTTTTCCCATCTATCGCTTTCTCTCTCTTTCTCTTTCTTTTTACCAATCCCTTCTGGTTTTCATTGCTCCGGTCATTGCATCCACGTGAATAATAGCCCTTACGGTGTTGTCCTACACGTTAATGGAAATCTAAATGGTCACAATCTAGAAACTATTGTAACGTACACCAAATCGAAATATATTTCTGTATTCTTCACTTCCACTAGTACGTTATTTCTGTCACCGAAAAAACCGTGAACGTGTATGCTAAAAAAAAAGACTAAAATAACGAAAAATGGGTATTATATGTTGGGAAATGTTTTTTGTTGGCCAGACTCAAACTCTCGCTTTCATTGTTTCAATTTCTTTCTCATTCTTCGCTATAAATATATGCAGACTATTAACCCACAATCGATTTTTTTTGTCTCAGATATTTTTACACAAATATACGAGAAACTCTCTGACTGACTGAAAACTTGTCTTCAATTACGTTCGTTATCCGGTTTTTCGTCATGCTTTATCAGAAAGATCGATTATCATGAAAAATAGATTGCTCGAACGTTGACTGCTAAGAATCTTTTTTGGCTGACGAGAATTTTTAAAAGTAATTATCATCTTCTGTCAGAGACGTCGATGAACATTTTGCATTCGGAATTCGTTATATTTCACACAAGTGATTCACACGAGTAATTTTTATCTGTAATGAGATAAGCTTAAGGGCACAGAGTTGAAAAGCGTTAAGTATAAAAAAGAGATCCTTATGGCTGCTACGCATGCATTGATTAATATAACGGATCTTTCGTCGTAGATTGACGTGACCTTAAGTGACGGCGCGCCAAGTGTCAATTTGTAGGAATTTTAAATTTGGCTTATGGATTTGCATTTCCTATCGGACGTTTGCTCTTCTCTCGTGATGAAATTTCTCGTTCGTACTGCACGAAATTATTCAATGAATCGATAATGGAATTCCATTCCGCTTCCACAATTCTGATCCGTCGTATAAAAAATGGTACCCGGCCTCTCCATTGATGCTCGTGATTGTTCGGGACATATATATCTCTGGGAAATCCACGAACGCACATCCGCGGGGAAACGCTTGACCGGACGGTTGGACCGGATCACAGACAATGTCTCTATTTCCGATTTATTAAATAATTATAAGTTCTATGCAAACGTAGAGATTCATGCCCGAAGTCTGTGCGATTACCGTGCTCTATTACGTTTCACCTATACACGTGTGAATCGAGAGTGTAACTGGCTTTGTGGATCATATATCAAAAATTACTGAAGTATCTAATCATTTTCTACTCTATACGATAAACGTTTGAAACATTATTTAGCCCGTCATCGCTATCGCGCTGAGATTTTTTCTCAAACTTTTATTAAAACAGTAATAATTCGAAAATTCCAAACGACGAGCATTTGAAATATGTTTCTGTCTCCTTCAAATGCATTCTTCTATATGATGAGTTGAATTTTTTTTTTTCATTAAAACTTATGTTTTTAGGAATAAAAATGTTTAAAAGTCACAATTACTGGGGTGAAATCATTTTCAAGTTCCTATTTATCTAATAAAAAGCACTTGAAACTGTACATGCGAGAAAATCACTGATCGGGCGACCAACGTTTGCTATTTATTTAGATTTATTTTTGCAGATTTGGTATTAATTATTTATCGACGATTTATGTTGGCCACGTTACAGAATCATTTGAAACAAAGAATTCCATCATCCGAGAAAAAACGACCGGAAAACTTATTTATCTTCGGAAAAAAGCTCTCGAGTAAGTCAATTACCACGTTTCGAATGATCTGTTAGCGTGTATAGCTTTTTTGCTCCTCGCCGAGATCCTATCAAAACACGGCTAATCGTATATATATTTCACGTAACATCATGTTTGCGCAGTGTAATACATTGCAAACAGTATGCTGTATTGAAGTTAAAAAAAACATTTCATGAACAGGTTCCTTGAGAGCTAAATTGAAATTCACGTTGCTATAGTATGTCGGATATTTTTTGTTTGTTTTTGTTTTGTTGAATCGATAACGTATCACTGATCGATACGATCGATTGTCATACACGTACGAGAGATTCGCACTGTAAACGTTCAACCGTAATTCTGCCACGGAAGAGACACATGGACGCATGTGTTATTCCGCAGGGGAAACCGGGGCAAAATGGGACATTTGAAAAAATGTGCCATCCGGAAATCGCGGGCTACCTTAATTATTTCGATTTTTCTGACAGCCTTCATTGGAAAGGTCATATTCGGGGTATACCTGATATATGATAATTTGTAAATAATGAAATTTAGCTATTAAATTATTTCACGTGACATAGAACTAATATTTTCCCTTTTTAAAGAATGCTCTCTCTTTTTACCTCGGCCTCCCCTTAATATGTTTACATGAATGTACGCGAAAACGTGCCGGATTTCTCGTACTACTCATCCTGTACCTACCAGCAATAGCGTGACACAGTGAGAGAGAAAAAGAGACAGACAGAGAGGAAGAGAATACTTTTTCCACCTCTGGGCACAAAACGGACGAGTGTATGCGATTCAGCGCGATCCCCGTCAAAAAATGAGATATCGACGACATGGCTCGGTACGACGGGGCGAGCTTGTTCCCAAATGCGGGGCCATTTGTAGCTGGGCACCCTATGCGGTTCGACCCGAGTTGCCCGAGGGCCCTCTGCCCTCTTCTTCGTCAACCTTCCACTTGCTGCTATGTTTCGTTCTCTCCTGTTCTCTCTATTTTCCTTTCCGTCTCTTCTTCTCTGTAGTTCAGTCCTTTTCGATTATATATACCCTCTGCCAGCCAGGGAGAACCGCATTCTCACCTCGCGACAGGGTAATTATGCGTGGGGCTTGGAGGCTTCTCTGGCGATAATCGCGACAATAAATAAGGGCCGACAGGAAACATTTTCGTGGCCTCCCTGGTCGAGAGAACTACAGCGTAAGGAGAATGGGAAAAAGCGAGAGAAGAGAAATATACCAAGCTAGATGCTGTACGGTAGATCAACCTTTCCATCTGAAATTACTGCGAGACAACCAGGATTCTTGAAAAAAAATGTTAGTTAAAAAAAAAAAACTTAGAGACACGAAGCCATGCGTTTTATTTTATTCGGTACATCGAAGAAATATTTATCTTTAAAAATGAAAACTGTTGACGTGTATGTTACACTGCCAATAACCAAAAATGATGTACATCAAATATGATTTACTCGATCGATATCGAAAACTATTTCCATTGCACAGAATTGATGGATTCTCTACATTTTTCGGAGTTTTTTTTTAAGCGGAACCTTGCACAAACAGATAGTAGAAAAAAACAATTATCCACGATTCATCGGCTATGCTTGTTTGTAAAGTTTAATGGAATTAAATGATTCAAATATTGCAGACAAGGGTTCTGTTTGTATGAAAAATTCATTTATGGAATGGCAGTTGGGAAACAGACACGACGAGGTTCGATTTGTTACTATAATTTTTCCATTTCTATTAGCGTTCTGGTAGAGTATATGGACGATTGTACAAGAACGAAACCCTAGAACGGAGGTTAATGGACAGACTTTGAGCACTTTCGACTTGAGGTAGGTTGATCGATTTTCACAATAAAAAACGCATACAATCGGTGATTTAGCAACCATGCAGTCTCGGTATTACTGTTAGACAAGCTGATAAAATTTTACGCCATTTTCATTGCTGGTAACTTTATTTTCGGAAACATTGCTTGGTTTCGCTTGACTGTTTTTTTATTAAACTGTTCCCAAAATGTCACCTTTCGGTAAAATGTTTGAAATTTATTATTCAGACCGTGCTTAATCCAATTATTCTTTGAATTGAGGCCATTCATAGAAATATCTGTATTCTTTCACGATCCAATCAACCATAATGGACAGATTTGGGCTAAAATTGAATTCCAGTTGTTATTTTAAAAATGTATTCAGCCTTTCAAACAAATAGTACGATTTCGATAAAAATTGACAAGACAGTCCTTTGCTTCTAGGATGTGCTGATTGTAATTTTAATTGAATCCACTTAACAGTTTCAGTCTTATAACGATTCCAATTTTTATTCATTTTATACGTATTCCACTAGCAAAACTGACGATCTTTAGCGACGAAACAGCAAAAAATAAAACATTAAAGAATTTCTACGATTGGTTTTGATTTTTTGGTAAATCTAGAATTGCGATGACTGAAAACAATATATACAAAGTTTATGTATCGTTGAAGTTATTCACATGTCCATTTGCAATGCAAAAAAAAAAAATATAGGTTGAAGTGTATCCAATACTTTTATCTACGATTACACCTCCGATATAAGCTTCCAAACGTACAACAAAGATTTTTCTATATATCATCCAAATAAATAGCCAGTATGAATAAAGTTTCGGTAGGATTAAACTTATGACCTTTGTTTTCTCTTGCATTACATATTCACCTCATCTCTCGGTCATGATACATCATGAATTTTTTGCTCTTCTATTCTGCCATATAAATGCAAGCTTTGCTACTTTCCTTCTGGCAATCATACTGTGAAGCGAAACTTTTCATAGCCTGGAGGCTTGAGATTATTACTCTTCAGCTGTCAAAAACGAATATCTTGAAGCCAAACCGCTTTGGTGTTTTCCAGTGTATGAATTTGGATTTGCTCAATTGAACACAAACTAAGAAGGGTAAATAAGCACATAGAGATTAAATTCTCGTGTGCGAAATTTACCGTGTAAATTTGTGATAACAATTATTTTCAACAGACTCGTTCGATTTACTTTAGTTGTTAAGAAAATGGCTGGAACACTTTAAACGATCAAATATGAATTCAGTATTTTCATAATAATTTGACGAATACACCACGTTGGTTTGACCATGCAAAAACCGATGCAGATACATCGAGATGATCAAAATGATCATCTCGACTGGATCTGTTGAATGAATGATTCAACAGAGCCAGTGAACAAATTTACATTTATCTGTTAGAGCCAGATTAGTGGGCCATTTAATTAAAATAAATAAATAATGAACACGCTTCATTTCCCGAGGAATGTCTAGGAAAAAAGTACAATGACAATAACCTGTCGAAAAAAAACTATGTGGGGGACAGTAATGACGATCAGTGATTTTTGTGATCAATTGTCAAATCCTTTGTTTTCAAATGTCACAAAACTTTCATTGTTCCGATATGATCAGGGAGGTGTGCTAAGATCATCACTTATCCATAAACTGTGTCAAAGCTTTGCATCGAAGTCCCCTATTTCGAGTAAGATGCTTGATAGCGGTGTTGCCATCTATGTAATCACTAGTAGCTGGCAGGTTTGAAGGATTTTCCGAGTATCCACTTTAGCCTCTATTCATGAGAGCTGGCCGAGATCGGGAGTCAAAGCCTTTCTTCTCAGTGGCACATTGTCCCAGCACGCCCATTCACTTTCTCTCTCTTCTCACTCTGCTGTATCGTCACAAGTAACCTGGCTCCTGTATCCTTGCCTTTGTACTTTTCGTATCGCAGATTCTCTTATATCTTCGATGTACAGCTTCTGAAACACCGCAGAATGTTCTTGTGCTCACCGATATCTCACACGCTCGTTTTTCTTGTGGTGCATGGTAAAGATAAATGTTAAATTTTATTGGATATATAATAATAATAATAAGGAATGCGTAAGGACGAGAAAGGCAAAGAAGATTAAAGAGAGACACACCGACAGTTTTTCAAAATGAATCCCATAAATCTATAATTGGTACAGTTTTTAAGTGTGTCTTATTAATTAGCTTAAAAAATATATTACACATTAAGACAGAAAGAATAAAAGTTGCAAACAACTCTTAAATTATTATTTTTTGCTATACGAAAATATTTCCAAGTTCCTAATGATCGTTCTCGAAACGAAGTGAATATATTGTTACGTTCTATATATGAGAGCCATTTCGAAATTAAATTTGCTTCAAGCCAACTCACGTACTTCCCATTTTACGAACTAACGATTTCACGGAAGACGATTCAGAAACTCAGCAATACTTGACAAGGTAATCATGTTGAGATTGCGGAAAATTCTCTCAAGCTTACGGAGAATGAGGATTTTCTATTATAAATAAGGTAGTTTAAGGACTCGACAAGTCGCTGAAGACGCTGTACCAAGAAACATGGCAGTGCATGCTTTAAGACATCGAAGAATATCGATCGTTGTACTTCATTTTGAAATATTACAAATATTTGATCCGGTTAATTTTATTTCTGTTCGATTACCCTTTGAAATAATGAAAGTAACGCTTTTTCCATTTACTCATTAAAATGTAATACAAAAATGGTGCGAGGAGGTTATGTTGTTCGTTAAAAATGTAGAACCATTAAAAGTGAATAAAAATCAAGTTGCCATCGCAGACAAGAAAGATCTTGCGAATATACTGCAAAAAAATGGAAGTAGAACAATCAGCAGAAATTTTACTTCACTGCTTGAAAGCAGTTTACTTTCGACCTATTAATGCGACGTAAGAGAATATGGAAATAGAATAACTCGAAAGAAAGCAAGTATTGCAGTTTTCCATGAAAATGAAGATAAAGACGATGAGACGAATATCAAATTAAGAAGTTCGGTACAGAACCGTAGCGCTAATTTGATCACTGTGGAAACTGTCAAAGCTCCTAATGATTGCAATTCCAAGCAGCAAGCAAATATAATCAGATATGCTTGTGTGCCTATTCTTTACGTAGACAGAGCCATTGTACATATAATAAGCAATGTTAATAATAATGTTAATTAATAAGAATTGTTCTCTCAATTAACGGCCAAGTAATTATTTGTGGAATTAATTGCACGTTTCTTTCAATGCTAAATTCATCTGACAGCATGCAGCAGAGTACACAAAATATTCCCCATACTCTTTTAATTGTAGTGTATTTTCCCATCGGAATAAAAACGTTTCAAGTTTTCTTCTCTTATTTTTTGCATTTTATGGAACCCTATCTTCTCCAATTTGACATTACTTCACAGCTGGAAATGTTCCAGGAACTTCTGCAGCTACGGAAAAACTCACGCATCGAGTTATGTCAGATTCGATGCCGTGTATACAAAAAACGACAATCCACTTTTCACTAAAACTGAAGGAATGAAAGAGCAATAAATTACACAGGCTCCTGGTACCAAGAGTTGACTACTAATTTAATTAATTAATTAATTAAAGAGTCAAGTTTAATTAATTGACCGGTTATCAGCCAAAATACTCCGCCAGTCGAAATAAAAAAATAACAGCAAAGCTTGTTCCTTCCTTGTTCCGTATTCGTCAATATTCACGTGACGAATCACCTTATCACCTTATCGACAAATGTTCTAAAACGTCGCCAACTTCTACCACAGTGCTCGAACTTGTCAAAGGGCGCGATGTTCAAACCACTTCGATAGTCTTCACTCGAACGACTGAGTCGAGGACAATATTTCCAGTCTCAATATTATTGCAAGGGATCGATCGTAAACTGAGGAAAACAAATGTTTGATTCAACAGCAATTGACGTTTTTGGAAGAAATTTGGTGATTCAACAGCAGTGTTCTCAGCTAAAATAAATTTGCAGTTTGATATAAGACAAGTGTATCTGTTTCATAGTTTATAACATTGTAACGATCATACATTTCATTGGCACTCCGTAACGAGACATTTTGTGGATCCGATGAAAATCGTATTCGTACTTCAAAATAACTGATGTAAAAATGATTAATTTTGTTATATCATCTTTCGACATCTTCCTGATTCAATGATCTACTCAACTTCAATATTTAAATGACACGAGATATTTTTTCCGGCACGAACGTATGTTTTCTGAGTTCGCGATCCTAGACAAACCAAAATGAGGTCTTATGTTAAGTGTCCTTTCGTATGAAACAAATGATCATTACTCTTCGCATTTGAGTAGTTAGAAAAGCATTAGTATGTGCGTTTTCTTATTTCGTTGTCTTCATGAATTGTTAAGTTCAACAATCTCTAACGAGCTCCTTTATTAATCAAAGACAATAGAAAGTGTGGCGAGATGATCAATTACAGTGAGGGTCGCTGCCTCAAGTCACATGGCTTGTACAGCTTTATACATACGTGTGAAATATTGCAAAGAATGACGGAGCAAAGGAGCATGATCAAGAGGAAAAGATTAAAAAGAGTGGGTGAGAGAAAGAGACTGAAAGAGAGAGAAAAGTGCAAATGTCGTCTACCCGGAGTATCCTAAATGAGAAATACACCGGGCGCGAACTCAAACATGTATTTTAGAGTCTGGAAACTTACTTCTCACGTTGATATATACTTATCTGAGACCAGACCAAGCAACAGACAGAGAGAACGAGAGAGAAGCAGAGAGAGAGAGAGAGAGAGTAAAAGCCATGAATTTGCTGCTCGAGGTCTCTGCGGTTCATGGTCTCTGTTCCAGCACACTCTCGTTATTGTTCCATTAACGCAGTTGTGCTTTACTGTCTACAGTTATATTATAGAGATGACAGTATATTTTACTTACCGAAAGGTTCTCCTGAGATGCGAATAATATCTATACCAGTCTACATAGATGAAATATATTAAAAGAGCAATTTTAATAAGCAATACGTACCATTCCGTTGTGTGACAGTGGCTTCCTACTAACTTTTCATTCATTCGATTTAAGTAGATCTTACCTGTAACATAAAAACAAAAAAACAGTAATTAAAAACATTGTTATATGAATTTTTTATTACATCTTTTCTCTCTTAATTCATTATACCGAATGATTTATGAAGAGGTATATTAATCGTAATACCCCGAGAAGAAATGATTGACGGCAGAGCAATAAAAATATTTTATTGCGTCACGGTGCGACCGTTCGTTTTCGATCGTTCACACTTTTATAACGCCGACATAAACTCTCTTATATATTTTTTTTTCTTTGTTGAAATGGCGAAACCTCGTGACACAAGAGAGTCGACGAAAAAGGAAGAAAAGGAAAAAGAAGAGAACGTTATATTCCTCCGAGAATGAATAATATCATCATTTTTTATATTATTGTTGCCTTCACCTAACTGTTACAAAAAATTCATATCAGAAACAATGAAATTGAACAAATTAGTAGTTTTGAAAATGCAAAAACATTCGATTAAAATAAAATTAATTAAATCAAATAATCAACGATTAAATAGTATGAAATTTCATTTAACACATTTTCCCATTGAATTTCAAGAAAATTTCAAGTGAAATTATTCTACCATCGGAAACTTGAATGATGTGATTATAAAAAAGAAAAATTTAATCATTATATCAACGAAGAGCGGTCCAAATATTTTGAACGAAGATGTCTGTTGTTTTTTGTTCCACAGGATAGAGTATAATTAATTGACAAACTGAGGAAAAAAACAGCCGGTCCATTCAATGCCAAGCGTATGAGTGGATCGACGTATACATTTTTGTCAGAGTGTCGAAACCCGATAACGGTTTTTTCATCGAATAGCCTGTAACAAAAACGATGATTCACCGCCACCATCGTTTACACATGTTGAATAAACATTTATTTTACAGCGTGTTACCTTTCAGATGCACTCTCGCGTTGCGAAAATAAAAAATTGTCAACATCGTGACGTAGAGAATGAGAAAAATGTTTCAATCGAGACCAGAGTGTTGCATCCGACATTTGCAACAACCCAATTTGACGGTTTATATATGTTTTTTCGCGTGAAAGGATTAACCAATTTCAACAAAAGCAGAGACTGTGGCGGTAGAGCAAGAGGAAATGGATCAAATTTGATTTTTTACCGAGATTTTTTCACTTACGGAAGTTCGCATTTGCCATTTATTCAGTAAGTTATTAGATACATAGTGAACTTAAAAAAGTTTGGAGTGTCTAAGCATCCAGTTACGCGTAATCCACATTGAGAAAAAAAAATGATTTAAAAGCATCGACTTAAATTGGAGATATTTGGTTGATTCAATCCTAATTTTCTTGGTTGAATTAAATGAGAAGTTTTTATTGTTTTTAATAGCATGACTACATTCACAATATTTTTCGGTCCATTTGGAAATATTCTTCGTTGAAGAATAGGCAGCTGAGCCAATTGAATATTAAAATTTGAAAAAAAAAAAAAAAAAAA
>JABSMR010094975.1:0-12558 GCA_018902295.1 Dusona sp. PSUC_FEM 10030013 | reverse complement strand
GCCATTTTTACTATCGATATCTTAAAAAAAAATGTAATTTTTAGAGGACTTTTTTATTATAAAATATTATTAGTATTTTGATTCCGCATTGAAGAGACGAGCAAAACTCCAAGATTAAAATTCTTGCATTAGGACAAACATGTTTTTTTTTCTCTGTTTCTCTCAAAAAGATTACAGTCGTGAGTTGTTACACATATTTCGGGACAATAGCCCATTACGAAAAAAATTTTACTTAAAATCCTTTCTTTATTTCGACGACAGTTTTTTCCGTTGATGTTTGTTTGGGTACGTTTTTCCTTCCTCAGTTGTTTATGTTTCCTACTGTATTTCGCTATTTCCCTTTCATTTTATTTGGGGTTTTTACATTTGTGAACTGTCTGATTCTCGTTAGATAATACGAAATTCCATACCCAAGAATGTTTGGTCATTTGCCATTTTTTTTGAATGAAGAAAGATATTTGCGAATGTGGCATATAAAGTGAAATGGGAAAAGAGAGAAGAAAAAATTCTGCGATCGCATGATAAAAATCGCGTGGCGATGTATTGATACGAAAAAATCCGGATAAAACGGTGAAGAGATTAAGTCCATACGTTCTCGAAGACAATGGAACAAAGAGTCGAGTGTAGGGACGAAGAGAATGAGCTAAATGCAAATGAGACCATGAAATAGCACCCGGCAAATTCCACTCCAATCAAGGATGATTGGAAACCATGAAATTATATTCAACGAAGAAACGTAATGAAGCTGAACAGCGGGCACGTTCTGGAACTTTTGGAACCAAAAGAATCTCACTGCCCCTCTGAGATTCAAGCGATCCTAAATTCATTCCTTCATACGTACATGGTGATCCGGAATAGTGGAATGGGCTTGTGAATCGTGACTACTTTTATTAATTACTTTCAGTCCGTCCTTGGAACGTGAGCGAATAAAACCCAGATGTCTTTCTTCCGTTCCCCATTCTCGTTTTCAATATCAGATAGTCCGTTTTCCTGAATGAGTAATTTTACATCACGGTCCTTCCACAAACGATTTCGTAGCAAGATATAGATTTGAAAAGCCATGAAAAAAATAGGTTGCCTTCATCTCAAATCAGGAACTCGTTACTAAAGGAACTATTTAAGTTTCGTCAATAAACGTATTTTCATGACTCTTCATGGTTATTCCTGTTCCTTCCCTATTCCCAACGAATTCTTCCACGCAATTAAATGAGTCATCGACTTTTCCGTGGCGTCTTAGTTTAGAGATTCGTTTAATGATCCTATATCGTTCTGTTCAACGCCACAGTTCATGTTGCCACCGTAGATAGTAAGTCTAAACAGTCCGACTCGTAGTAGCTTCTTTGGAGGGACCTTTTTCATTTCTCAAAAATAACGCACTTATGGCTTGCATTTATGGTTTATAGGGTCCAGGAGAAAGCCAATTGAAATCCCTGAAGAAAAGCTAGAACCCAACGGCTGCGACAAGATTTGTTTTTCAGTCCTTCACGATGCACTTGTCCATATACTTTGTCAATATACTAAAGGTAACGAATTACTGAACTTCAACCAGTCAGCGATTACGCTATGAGACTTGTTCTCACACTTCCGTTAAAACAATGAATACTCGAAAATTTTTAATGACATAAGCGTCTGAAATTTTTTCCATCTTCAAATTTATTCTTTTGTATGGTGGAAGAGTTGAAATTTCTCTGTTTTTTTTTTTTATAATTTCATTTTTATAGTATCAATTATCGTTGTGCTTATGGTTTTTAAGAAATACAAATATTCATACGTCACAATTACTGTGGCAAAATTATTTTCAAGTTCCTATTTATCAAATTAAGCACTGAATGAATTAAGCGCGATAGGAAAATCTTTCATCGTGCGATCAACGTTTACCGTGTAAGTAGTGCGACCTTTGATTGGCTAAGATAAATATACCACAATATGTGCATCGACGGTGAATTAGAACAAAATTACGTACATCTACTTAGATACACCATTGGTAAGAAGAAGCCAGCCGCAATGCAGATTATTTAGAGTTACGATCACCCGATTGCCAATTAAAAATCAGTGATTCGATAACCAAGTTGGGTATGTCTAGATGATCAGGTCGAGTAGGTGTAGCCAGAGTTGCAAGTAATGCATTACTTTTTGTAATGCGGTGCCGTTTTCATTGCTCATTATATTACGTTTTGTAATGCCAAAAATGGCTATTACTCATTTAATTAAAAAATGTAATGTAATGAAACTTTTTAAATGTTATGTAATGAGTAACGGAAACTTTTTACAAAGTACAAATTGTAACGTAATGATTAATGGAATTTTTTTACATTACAAATTGTAATGTAATGAATAATGGAAGTTTTTTAAATTACAAAATGTAATGTAATGAGTAATGGAAATTTTTTTCATTACTCATTAAAAAATCAATGAATAACGCATTACTTTTACAATACAAATTTCGCAACTCTGAGTGTAGCTTTGGACAAACGGAACGACTAGGTCTAACTTCAAGACGATCAGGCCGAGTAAGTTTAGCTTCTAGATAATCGGATAGAAGAGAACTAATTTCTATATAGATATTCTAATGCACGAATTCGCTAAAGTTCCAATATCAAATAACCAGTTTCATCTTTGTCAACCCTTCATCCCTCAAGTGCCCTAGAATTTAGGTTTCGCAACCATGTATCTTTCATCCTGATATCTATTCGCATCACAAAGTTTATAAGAACCGAGTCCAATGCTCAAGCCCAACCAGCTCGTAATCCTTAGACTGTATGCAGTGTTGTAGACTCACGTAAATTTTATCAAGTATGCTAAACCTACAGCGCACTCCCTTTATCATTTATGCTAGAGTGCAGTTCACGCAGAGGTTCTCTTTTTGTTGCTTATACGGACTGGCTCTTCAAGTGTTTTCCACTTTCCATATGGTAATTGAGAAAGCACAAAGTGAAAACACATAGAAATTCCCTGGACATGCATCGCAAGAAGTATCAGATATTCCGTTTGAAATCACAATACATTTTCTGATTATTTGAAGTTATTTTACGCAAGGAATGAAACATAAAGTTAATCAATCAAGGAGTCACTGTTCTCCAGCCCTACCTAATAAACCCTGATATATATCTGTGTTCCTGACAAAAAAGTGGTTTACTGTTTATTCGGATGTTCAGTGACCGTAAGTTTAAAATAAAAAAGAAGATCATGAATCATTTACAAAACGATGAAGGAAAATTAATAAAAGAACGTTCCAGCTTAAGCATCATAGTAAATTACAGAGTAAAAAGTCTGTGTCTATCGTGCAGTAAAGATTTCTACTCTTTTATTTATGAAGGTTCATTCTTCTTTAGTCCTTTGTAGATATCCGATAAAAAAAATTGTATATCGATCAACGTCGACCTTCTATAATGGTTATTCATTTCTTCACATTTTCTCTGGGATAACATATAGGGCAAAATGTTAGTCAGGAAGGAGTACGAAGAAAGTTAAAAGTTCGACGCTTCTTGCAACCCCTCTACGGGCTGGGAGAATTATGGCTCCATTCTCCAAGATCTCCTATACTAGCGCTTGTTGTAATAAAAACTCTGAGGTTTCCATATCAAGAGTCATAAAGGTACATACACGGAATTACGTTTATACCGGAATGCTGATAACTTTGACTGCCTTAGTAGCTTTACGTACTTTTATCCTATCCAACTTTTTATAGACCTTCGACCCGTTTTCCCCCATGAACATCGAGGTTAAATTTCACACCAAAATTCCCGATCAGACCACTAAGTCATTTGAGTCGAATTAAAAGGCAAAAAAGAAAAGAAAGAAAGAAAAAGGCAAAAGGTATTTAAAAAGAGTTATTAATCTGTGACAATGGAAACATTAATGTATAACAAGAAAAAAACAAGTCCGCAAAACAATAAAAAAGAAACAAGCGAATGGATTACGTTGAGCACTACAGTTTTTGGGAATAGGTTATCAAGAAAAATAAAAAATTCACTTGGTGGTTGAAAATTTTTCTAAATTCGCAAAGATAGAAATTAGAAATGAAAAAATTCAGCACCTTTTATTTGAGTGGTAGCAATTTCTTAAATGTTCGCCACCGTACGTTGAACGCATATGTAGAGTACATGTCCGGCCCATAACTTTTTATGCAAACGACTCATCCAAGGAAAATTCAAAACAGGAGTGAAGTAATCGGACGCATGTAGCCCACAAACGTAGTAGCTCTGTCCTTTTAGTAGGGCATACATACTATTGATCCTCGATTCTACCAAATCCCTTGGATCAATAAACATTTTCCCTCAAAGTTTGTATTCATTTATTTTCAGTACAAGGCAGCGGCACATAATGTAAGCAGAACTCTTTGTTCCACAAAGTCAACCTCATTAATTAATTATTCATTTCTAAAACAGCTCAGATAATTATTGCTAGTAATTCCATTCAACATTGCATTGCATAAAAAGTTATGGGCCGAAGAAGTTTTACTTTTTACGAGGATACTAATTTTTGTGAAAGCGTTTTCATACCTGTCTATGGAGAGTTGATTTTTTGTAAGGGTATTTGTAAGGAAGAAGTTTTATCAGGGACGTCTTTTTGTCAGTTTTAAAAACTTTTCGGAAACTTGCTTTAGAGAGAAGCCCTGTATGTCAATTTTTTGCGGGGATTTGATTCCCTGGGAAGATTTTAATACAAACGTTTAATATAAAATTTGAATAGAAAGAGTTTTAGGGGCGGTAAATGTACTTGTCTCAATATTTTTTACAGCATTTATGCTGTTGTTGCCCAGGATAAAGTTATATGAAAACAGTTGGAAAAATATTGGTGCTTTGTTTAAGTCATCGTTCAAGAGAAGATCTAATATGGAATTGTACTTATTCAACCCACAGTTGAAGAAACCGCAGGATTAAAATGGTTTTCAAAATGAGATGACCGAACGACGTAAAGCATTTTAAATAAATAGAATTTTTCCCATAAGCTTTGTAATTTGCTGACCAATATAATTTAACGGACAAGTGCAAGTATTTACACTCAATGTTGTTACATTACTCGTTCTAAACGAGTGATGTAACAGCATTTTCTAAAAAGTTCTAAACGAAAAAGCAAAGTAATTCGAACCGAACCACAATCCTCAGTATTTAGAGATCTAGCTGGAGATGACTATGTGAAACAGACACGGGCCTGGGGAGTTCAAGAAATATAAAAAATTCCTTACTCGTAAAACAACTTTCGGAAATAAAAAATTCTGAAAAACATGTTGTTCGCTCAATTTTATATATAAAGCATTTTAAAGGAGCAGAATTTTTAAATAAAAATCTGTAATTTATTGACCAAGGAATGCATTAAAACCGGTGCCAGGATTTTCATTCCTTGGTCGTTATATTATTAGTTTCAAAATTTATGAAGAAAATAAGAACTGTGTTTTTTTCATCCTCAATAAGATCTCAGGCTGAGTATGAAAAGTCCTAAGAAGAAAAGGGAAAGAACGTCGACTAGTCCACAACTTGCAGAATTTTGAGTCTGCTGAAGATCAAAATCTCAAAAAGAACAGGGACCGAGGAATTGAAAAAACATAAGAGAAATTCTCAATGTACAAATCAACTTTTCGTAATTATCAATGCAATTTGAAATATAAAGTATTTTCAATAAACACAATTTTTTACTTGACCTCTGCAATCCAATAACTAAAAAAAAATTCTTAGTTAGTACTGAGAAATAAGCTTATTAGTTACTAATCCATTAACTAAAGAATAAGAATCAATAAGATACTAAGAAATCAGATCACTGACAGTATTTTGTCAATAGGTGTTACTTGTTCCCAAGTTTACGATGAAATTAAAAATTGTGATTCTTCTATCTTTAATAAAATCTTTGGCTGAGTATGACAAGTCCATACTGAAAAGGGAATAGAATTTTGACCCGACTAAAACCTGCAGCATTTTGAGGAATAACTTTCTGGGGGGAATAAATGTACTTGTCTCAACTTTTCTGACAGTTTCCTATCAGGGAAACAAGGATTTTATCGATAACAAATTTGCTTTTCTCGGATTTGTAACCCTTTCATGTCGTCGTCTACGAGAGCGCCGGAAATCCCCTAGCATCGGATGAATCTCTGATTCTACTGTGCGATGGCATCCCCTCGGATAATAATCAAGTTCTAGGCTATATATACGTGGACAAGAATCGTAATTGATTGTGGGCAACCGGACAATAAGATTTTTGTCTTTCAATCTGAGCAAACTTTCATATTCTGTCCTTTTTTTGTTTTGCTTATCCAGTTTGGTTTAAACTTAAAGAAACAAGTCAAAATCGTCGATAATGATCAAAGCACTATGTCGTGACCTTAAAGCCTTCGTGCTATTCTTTTTTGTCATTTTACACTACTTTCCTCCTTCTTTTTCCTTTGCCCCATTTCCTTTTTTGACCTTTCGCTCCGTCTCCTCGTTTTTTTTTATCTTCTTTTTTATCTGAAAAGTTGTTGAGACCTTTGCTCGATCTCATTTTTCTTAACCTAATTTTCGTTTTTTGAGACAATGAACGAAAGAAACTGAGCTGGACTTCATTTCGTGGTCTAAATCTAGCTCCTATGTTAATTATTTCGTTCAACTCTTGTGCTTTGATTATTTTTTAATTCATGTGCTTCATTCCCATTCAAGATACGTTAGATAATATTTATTGGATTCTCTTAAGTTTTAGCTATTTTACTTTGAAGATTACAAAGGATTTTTCGGTGTGCTCGGCATTATTTCTCTAGGTTGGTTGGAGTTTACATAAAATTATTAAGAATGTTTAGGTTTTTTGGATTACTTCGTCGGTTCAATAGAACTCTGGGAACCAATTTTCCCGTTCTGGCAAATCTTTCGAGAACCACTATCTCTTTCGAATTCTGAAAAAAGATTTCTTTTTGGTTTGTGATAAATGGTATGAGCCCGTGAACGCAACGGCGCGTTCCATGAAAACATTGACGAGCAAAGTAACCGTAACGAGGCACGTAGCACACGATGTTTGAGTTGCACTGGCCAATTTATAAATAACCTCTTCTTCGCTCCCTCATGTTTCGCACCGAATATAACAATCTTGGGATACTTCAAGATACACTGGATTTCCTTTGCAAAGCAAGTCGTTTTTAATAAGTGTATAGAGTCATAAGATGTGACTGATGGAGGCCCCCAAATCGGGTCTCCGGTTAACAAGTTTCTCGTCAGTGTTCTTACTGCATAGAGGGTCGATTTTTCCACCGTCTTCTTGTAAATTGTATTTGGCATTTTCTGTGCCCGCGTCCATAATCGTTTACTTAAAAAAAAAATCGTTACAAATACCTATGTTTTTCAGGCTATTGCCCTTTGCAAAACCCTCCAAGCAATAAGCAAGTTTCCGATATGAAGGAAGTGGAGATTTATTTAATCTAACCCGAAAGAACTTACTAAAAATTTAAGCTGAAAGACTAAAAGAACGCGCATTTTATGCAACCCCAAAATATGCATCGTTCAGCGATTTTGTTCATTTTATATAAAAAAATAAGTTAAGTTAATCAAGAGATTTATGAAATGTTCAGTATAAAACCGGTAACGCGCGAAGTTCACACACTGCAGATCTAACAACGGTGTCAAGATATCGGAGTATATGTGTCCTTAGGTCTCATTACCAATGTCAGGATTATTGTGAAAAAAACCTGCTGACATTATACACGTCCTAATATAGAGCCCACACTTTGGCAAGCTGTAGAATTGAAAAAATATTTATGCGGGTATTGCGGGACTGATGGACATTGAAATCTCAGACATAACCAAAACTTCAAATCCGGGACGTCTCAAACTATTGTTAATAGTAGCTCAACCTTTTCATATAATTAACTAGGGAGCAAAGAACGTCAAGGGAAGCCATAGAAGCAGAGAAAAATAGCGAGAAGAGGTCTTGGAATAGAAGTAAGAGCGAAAACCATTGGTATATCGTTGTAAAAATACTTTGAAAAAAAGTGCGTCTAATGTTCATAGCTCACTCAATTCCACACGTAGCAACATCTGAAGTGGATGCCACGTCTCTTGATTTAGAAAGAATAGGAGAACAGCCGGTTTAACTGAGAATAGTGGAATTTTCGCCATTTGAATTAGGTCTCCTGGAAGATAAATACTTAGCAGTAGTTGGTAAAAATTAATAATAGTTGGTCTGAAAAAATCAAAGTGATCGAAAAAAATATGCATATACGGTAAAGCATTGTTTTTTAATCTATGTAGGCTAGAAAGACAATTGAAAAGTGTAATTGAATTTTCGGTCGCAATTAAATTAGTTTCCTTGTTTCAATAGAGTATTCCCCACTCCATGGAAAAATAAAGGATAATGTACAATCACACTTCTTGTGTAAAACTTGCAAGTAAGCAATGGTTTTTTGTAATATCTGAAAAAATAAAGATGACGTAGCGACTAATCAACCATGTACTCGTACGGAATTAGTATGATCAGATTCCACCGTACTAACAACATGGAAGTCGAATGGAATGAGCCAGGTTATGTACTCATATAATGGCGAAATGATCAATTATCTTTTCGGAAATTTAGCGAAGCGTTGTATGCCCAGTGCGAAGAGTCAATGGCGAGAAGGGCTCACGGGGTCGATATATTTGAACTGATATGTTTCATGACGCTCTCTCCCTCTCTCTCTCTCTCTTCCTTGAGTCTCTCGTACGTTTGCTGGCTCTCTACTACCTTGCTCTTTTTTCTTACATTCGTTTATTCAGAGGAAACACCGACTCGAACGCTCAGCTTCTTTTATTTTCATCTCCAGCAACAATCACACCGAACGGCCTGTCTCAACGGTTTCTGGAATATCTCAACACTCCTGAGAGCTTATAAGTTTATAACAATTGTCGAGCGTCTTATTTTTAAAAGCAGTAAGCTAAAAAGCCGGTTCCAAATGAAATTGTGGAAATTTGAAAAAAAACATGGTTTTTTTAAACGGAAAATTGTTAATGCTTTAGTTGTTATGTTATAAATAAACGATTGACTAGTTTCATGCGTGTAGCTGTAGATTTCATTCATTCAGACATAATGGATTTTGCGAATAACATTTAGTAGATTACATTCAATCATTGATGATTGCATTTTTGTTGGTCTTCCTAGTACCTACTTAATTACACGATGCTTTGCATCAAAACAATTCCTATTCTCAAACCCCTTTTGTAAATTAAGATACACCTTACTATATAATTTCAGCCTTCAATCTCTCATTATTTCAGTAATTAAATTTCGGCTAGCGGAACCCACGAGATTAGAAGTCAGACAAGGTCAAGGAGTGGCTATCAAAAATTCCTTGTCGTTCTCTTATTCTATATAAGTATACATAATTTCTAGGAAAGTGGCTATGTATATTCTTGACAGATGGCGCTTTGAAGTTCACTTTGCGTGGCGTTATGCATTTTCCGTTTTATGCTAATTCTATTATGCAGTGCATTTCGTGTGTCGTATATTTCTATTACGTAAGTCGTGTATCAACTAACAAAGATGGAATTTAAAAAAAACGTAAATTATGCTATTAATCAATAAGAATAAGAATCTGATAGATTTCTTAGAAAAAATGAATTGCAGATTTACACTAAAAGTAAAAAATGTGAATTATAAAACGACAATAAATAAGTTCAGAAATTCCAAAAACCGTTATGGTATAAACATTTCATAAAACGAGCACATATATATATCTACGTGAACAGAAGTAGTCATTATAAATAAATTAGACGTAAAAAAATATATATAAACAGAAAGAATAAAATGCATAGTAAAAAAATAACAATATACAATATATAATGATTAATAATAAAACATGTTTCTAAAAAAAAAATAAGTGTTTGAAATCGTGCAATTGAAAAAATACACGAAATTAGTAAACTTCTAAAATTTCAGGTCATTAATAATGTGTATTTAAATATTTATTTTTCCGGAATGAACCGGAAATCTATCTTTTAATTTACCGATTCGCATGAAAAGCGAATTACGCAATTAGGCAATTCCGAAGGGACAAAAAACTCTCTGGAGCGAAACATTGCGATCTCTTCCCCAATACTATCTGTGATGATAACATAGACCATTAAGACTCTCGTTCTTGCTCCTTTACAGCAGAGAACATAGATTTACATCGAACAACAGGCCTTATAGGCACGCTTGGCACGGTTTTTCGGGGATCCGTTTAGTATGGTAACAGGAAAATTCATCCCTGGAAAATCCGTCCCCAAACACAACTAAACAAACGTGTGTTCCCCGGCCCCCTGTCCTCCCCCAGTCGTGTCTGTCATGACATAACATGATGATAATGATGATGCCCCGACTGGACACAATTACAATTTTTAATAGAATCTTCAAAATATTTTTTTATATGAAATCAGAAAACTAATAATAAAAAACAACAAGCATGAAGAAAACACAATGGGGAAAAAACCCACACTGCAGATTTTCCACACACGTTTGTTGAGTTGTGTTTGGGAGACGAATTTTCCGGGCGACGAATTTTCTGGGGGACGAATTTTCCGGGGACGCATCTTCCTATATTCGTTTAGCATTGACCTTAGCCACTTTGGCGCTGCTTTATATATCTACGCGTACGAAACACTGACGCTGTGGTCATAGCGCGCTCTCTCGCACCCAATCTGTTTATTTTTTCATTCCATAAATATTTATTTAAATATGTAAAAAGGCATTTTGTAATGTTTTTACAAATTAAAAAACATGGACCTCATGAATCATTATAACCATCATGTCTAAAAAAAATAGTTATACAATCACAGAAATATTAATTAATTTATCTAAGACGGAAGATAAAGAATTTTCTTTCCCTATACCTTTTAAACAATATTCTTTCAAGTTAACTATTCTACATGTCAAACCATTCAGATGAAAGGGTTTAAAAAGTAATACATTTGCTTTCAAGACCGGCGTAGTCATGGGGGAAGCGTAGGGGTTTTATGTGGAATCGCCAAAAACAGCCCCGCTCCGGCTCAATTAAATTCACAATTAAATCTCGACCACCACCCACTAAGCACCTACAATATAAACAACAACAACGTAACTGTTCATCCAGTCCCCACCAATTACAATGCACTCCCGCCTCACCAATCGTAATCGCACCAGAGTTGGCTGAATGACCTACCCTCCATCATTTCCGATCAACTACAAACAATTACTGCACAAGTGGCAGCAAACACTGCAAAAATAGAATTTATTCTCTCCTCCCTACGCCCCAAGAATGACTAACAACATTTCACCCCTCAAGGATATTCACATATTACCGATCAATGTAAATGCCTTAGTCTCCCATCAAAAAAAGCTAGAACTTGTAAGTTTCTCAGAAACTTCTCCCACGACGTAATACTTTTATCAGAAACGGAACTAACTCCGAAACACAAACTCCAATTTCAATTTTACAACATAATCCGTTCAAACATACCTAAATCCATTCGCGGCGGAGGAACCGCCATACTTATAAAAAAAAGAAATACCGTTCACTGTAATTAACCACGCGTCTACTCAAAATAACTCCATCCTGGAATGTACCATCGTAAAATTAAGCTCTCGTCTTGCAAAAAATCTCTTTACCATAAGCGCCTATGGCACAAATGACTACAGAGAGCTATTTATTTCAGAACTAGATGCCCCATTCGACAGGCTCAATGTATACTTAAACAACAATTATTACATTCTCGCAGGAGACTTGAACGCTAGACACATTCAGTGGGATGATCATGCCAATAACTCAAGAGGGGAAACTCCTAATTAGATAGGAATTCCTAAACAACATTAAATACAAATTAAAGATCCTACCCCCCGTCTTCTCTACTTTCAAACCAGCCTCACCCTTTCTCGACCTCGCCCTTATCGATGCTCGCCTTGACATAATTAACAACCCGGACTCCAATATAAAAACGGTTCCATACGACAGCAATCACGCTGCGATTTCTCTTAAAATTTCACTGAATAACGACGGAACACAACTCCAAAAATCCTAACTCTCATCAACCTAGATACAATTACAAAGCCACCAACTGGACCAAATTTACCAAAAACCGTGATGAAACATACACCGAAAGACTTCCCGACAACAGGAATCTCTCCATCGAGGAAATAGACAACGCCATACTAAAAATCAACTCTAGCATTACCTCCACAATCAACAACATACTCCCACGCATTAAAGCCTCCGACAACACTGTTACGTCCCCGTGAGGTTATCGGAGTTGATGAGAACGTAACACGGTGTTGAATTCACTTTCAGGTCAAGACAATTAAGTCCTTTGCCCACGGACGAAAGTCTCGTCTTCAATATGGGGAAATATTAGGGACGATTGTCCGTAGAGCCGTAATTTATTGTTCTTATTAAGGAAATACAAATTAAGGTATTGATTAGTTGCGTTACTCACGTAGTTAATTCATTTCTTTTCTAATTGTCGATGGTACAAGGAAGCGGTGAATGGCACGTAGGTATATACTTGAATAGGTAAGGTTACAACTTTAGCAAGTAATTGTCTACGGCGGTACTCCGAGGATTGTATGCTTCCTCGACGCGAATATTAATGCACTGGTTGAGGTAGACTTCGGTATAAA
>JABSMR010094865.1:0-12558 GCA_018902295.1 Dusona sp. PSUC_FEM 10030013 | reverse complement strand
AACTATATTTTTTTTTTTATTGTTCCTGCGTATACCCTTGCGGGTTTTTACGAGTCCATCCCATCACTTTTAACCCCACTTTTTCCCCACTTCACTGTTCCTGTTTCTGTTCTTGCGAGATCCCCCCAGTGTTGCCCACAGCCACTCTTTCCTAATGCACTACTGTATCGCATTTGCATGAGGGCCAAGGGAAAGTGTGGAAAATCCAGCCGATACAGGCGACTATATTTTAACTGAGTTTCAGTTGGTCATCACCATCTGAAACTCAGAAAAACTGCCTCCCGCTCAGCGATTTATACGCGGGCCGGTGCATGGCTAAGCGATCACCCGACCAAGTACTGACCTCACCCAAAGCTGCTTAACTTTTGTGATCGCCCGAGCCATACACCAAGCGCGCACCCATCGCTGTCGGTTAACTCTAAACTATATTTTTCCTCCTAGAAAACTTACCGCAATTCCGTAAATCTAAGTTTTCTTAATTTCTGAATGGGATGTCTTATCGAATTTCATTTATGCTGTAATGGTACATTGTCAATGTCAATTGAGATTTTTTGTGTGTATTTGTGAATGGATAAGAACTATACTGTAATGGCAAATGATACCGTAATGTAAAATTTTAATTGAATATTTTAAGAAGTTGCTCGAAGAATTTTGTAAAAAAATATTTTTCAATGAAACAAATGTTACCCATCGAGCTTACGGTAAGTTTTCTTTGATCCAGGCAACTCGAGCAATTTTCCATTCTGGCCTGGAGGCTTCGACGAACCAAACGTCAGTAAAACTTTTTCATCCAATGATCTAGACTTTGAGAACAATCTCAGAACATTGGCGAAAGGGTTTAGATCGGGCATAGAATTTAAGAAAGACAACTTTACACCGAAAGAAATGTCAGGCAATGGTGAAAAAAAAGCGGAGACAAAATCGAAGCAGGCTGGAGATCGAAAGGATAAGGTCAACTTAATGGCGATGTTGCGTGACGAGGAAAATCAGTTGGGACTGTGGTCGGTTCCAAATAAAAACAAAGACAGCGAAGTTAACGTGTCTCAAGTGGAGGACGATAACGAATTGTCGAAATTGGCAGACGTCGAAGAAATACCTCTCGAATCATGGACCATACCGATAATTAAAACGAGCGATAAAACAACGAAAAATTTGCACGCTGAATGGGCCGAACAATTGGACGTTTCGGTACCGGTTGTCGATTTCGATAAAAAAGTACCAAAACCTGCTATGACGTTCGAGTACGAGCTCGACACCTTCCAGAAACAAGCTATTTTGAAACTGGAAGAAGGATGCAATGTTTTTGTTGCTGCTCACACTTCCGCCGGTAAAACTACCGTTGCCGAATACGCGATAGCGTTGAGTCAGCAACATATGACGAGGTAAAAGAACACTAACTTCACAAATTTGTAATTACGAAAAGATGAAACCTAATAATTTTATCCATAAACTTAATCGATAAAAACCTCTAAGGAAAATCGACGTATCAAAGAAATTCCAAAGTACCCTAACAATAATCATGCTTTTATCTTTACAGAGTAATTTATACGTCGCCGATAAAAGCTCTATCGAATCAAAAATATCGTGATTTTAAAAGGAACAAGGTGTTTGATAGCATTGGTTTAATAACCGGTGACATGCAGATTAATCAAACGGCATCTTGTCTGATAATGACGACAGAAATTTTACAAACGATGCTTTACAACGCGTCTGAAATATTGCGTGATCTTGAATACGTCATATTCGACGAAGTTCACTACATAAATAACGAGAACGTGAGTAAAAGAGTACGACAATTATCGCACGTGAAATTTCTTAATAGCGAATAAAAATTGTTCATCATATTTAAAACAATAGCGTGGTCATGTGTGGGAGGAGATCGTCATTTTATTACCGTCCACTGTGAACATCGTAATGCTCTCGGCTACGGTGCCAAATCCTTTAGTTTTTGCCAATTGGGTTGGAGGAATAAAAAAACGTAAAATGTACGTTATAAGTACGCTGAAGAGACCTGTACCATTGGAGCATTACTTGTATCTTGGTACTGATGGAAAAACGAGAAACGATCGCGTATTATTACTCAACTCGGAGGGCCAATTTTTATTGCACAAGTATGAGTTGATCATTTTTCATTAATTTTATCATTAATTAACTTTCCGTATTAAGGCGATCTATCAGGCTCGCGGTCGGTGAAAATCCTGCTGTACACATTTCTCCGACACGGTTGATTTTTTGAAAATAAAAGTTACACGTCATTCTCCTTTCAACAGAGAATAAAGTGCAACTTTTATTTTTCTCGAAATATCAAGCCTCTTCGAGAAAAATGTGAATCTGCTTTTAACCTGCCTCCTCATATTAACATAGATAATCTGCAATATTGGCTTGTCATTCAATTCAGCTGGTACTCGGCTAAAAGTATGAAAGACCAAGCCAGTCAAAAATCTGGCCCGGATGATTCAAAGTCCAAATCATCTATGAGATGCGCTAAAGACAAACAACACACGAGAAGACTTACTCCGAAACAAGAAAAAACTATGTGGGAGGCTTTCATATACCATCTGAAGGAAAAAGTTCGTATTAGTTCCATTGGGCAATAATTAATTAAAATTAATTATTAATGTGGCGTTTTTAGTAAAATAATGAAATGTAAAAAATCGGGAAATTTGGTACTTTTGAAGTAACCATTCAAATATTTCATTTCTTCCATTTATATCTTCATTATATTCTCTTCATTCGTTATTATTTATTTCTCAATTCTATAGAATTATTAGATTTATTTTCTTTCGATTATGTTTTTTTCGTGTCAATCGATTGGAACGGTTTTTTATCGGCGATTTTTTTCCTCAAATTCTCTTCATAATCAACAATGTTTGACAAAAGTTTCATTTGTTTACCTACAGGAAAATATGCCCGTGGTCATTTTTACATTATCGCGAAATCGTTGCGACGCCAACGCGGATGCTTTGACTTCGGTAAACTTAACGACCGAGACGGAGAAAGGTCACGTCCGTTCGTTTTTCAAGCGTTGCATACATCGTTTGAACGAGCCTGATCGCGAATTGCCGCAAATAAAACGAATGGAGTCCTTACTGTTACGAGGCATCGGAGTTCACCACAGTGGTATATTGCCCATTCTCAAAGAAATCATTGAACTATTATTTCAGAATGGAGTCGTTAAGGTGAGAATTCAAAAAAAATCATTCTTTTTCATTAAATCATGAAAAAGCTTATCAAATCAAATTTGCAAAAATTGATTCGAAACTTACCACGCGGAACAAACACTTCGTTTTTATTTTCCATTGAAATCCATGTTTAAGGACGTTTTACACAAACGCTAAAAACCTTATTTGACCAGAATTTCGGTACTTTGGTATTCGATTTTGAAGAATTTTGAAGAAACACAAAAAAAAGAAAGATAACTAAAATAATTTGCTTCAACAATTTGTTAATAACTGTTTGACATTATTGTAATTCGAAATCGAAGCGAACACCATCTCAGATAAGGCTGAAATATTCGAAAATTTTGTCGAATCACAAAATACCAAAATTCTGAAGAAACAAAATTGTTAACTGTAGATAGTACGTGTAAAACATTCAAAAATTGTAAAAACAAACAAGTTATCAAGATCGATTATGGTCTCGTATCGTAAATCGCGGGTATGAGAAATCTTTCAGTAAAAAAAAAGTACAGGATTAGCGGTGTTGATCGTAGTTACTGTTCGCGACGGAAACATTCGCGATGGGAATAAACATGCCAGCACGTACGGTGGTATTTGACTCGGTGAGGAAATACGACGGTCGACAATTTCGGGCGTTATTACCAACGGAATATATCCAAATGGCTGGTAGAGCAGGTCGTCGTGGTCACGACGCGACGGGGACGGTGATGATAATGTGTAAAACGGATCTGCCTCATTTCATGGATTTGAAAGCGATGATATGCGGACAACCAGAAAATCTTCAATCTCACTTCAAGATCACGTACGCGATGGTATTGAATTTACGACGTGTAAGCGAGTCTGTGAGTGTCGAGGATATGATGAGAAAGTCGTTCAAAGAGATGAAATTGGCGAGTGGTGAAAAAACTTACAGATTTGAGCTCGAACAGATTGAAACGAAGCTAGCGGAAATGCCGCCTCTCGATGACTATCAAAAACAATTGAGCGAATTTTGCGTCACCGCGATCGAGTATATTGAGATTAGAAGACAAGTAAGAGGTCATTTGCTCAGTGCGAAAAACGCTCTCAAGAGCTTGACCGAAGGACGAGTTTTACTCGTTTCGCATCGTTATCATTACAACAAATTGGCTATGCTACTCAATGTAATTGAAAAAAATCATGAGAAACAATACCACATTTTGATCCTTGATAATCCTTCGGAAAGACTTTCCAGTGAGGATTGGGACGATGACGAGAAAAGAAACAGTTGGTACGAGATGATCGCACTCACGAAAAGACAACTCTTCGTTCCCGACGCTGGTCAAGTGTCTCATGTTTTTCTCACTATACCGAGCACGAGCGTTCTCGAAATTACTAATTGTAACATTCGCGTTGATTGTGGCCTCGTACGAAAAGACTACGAGAAACGACAAATCGAGCGATTCCGGTGAGTTCGTTCGACTTCCGAAGTTTTCGTTGTTTCTACAAAAAAAACCGAATTTTGGGGGTCCTATGATTCTCCAAAGCTCGTAATTCTCATTTTGTAAATGTTTCAATTTGTTTTTTTTTTTTTCAGAAATGATCCACCGAGTCAAACTTGTCAATTCGCCATACAAGAATTGCTCTCGTTGTCATTATTGGCAGTACAAAATCCTCGAATCCTCACGCCGTACGTCCAATCGACTCTTAATAACCCGAATATGCGTACACAATTAAATTACATGTACAATTTGGTCGCAAAATTGTCCGAGTTCAAATGCACTCAAGTTCCCGACTTTGAGGAACAATTCGAAAAAGTTTTCTTGCGCAATGAGCTCGAAAGGCAAAGAGCTGATTTGAGACTCAAACTCAGCGCCGAAGGTCTTGCCCTCTACCCGGAATACGTAAATCGCGTAAATATCCTTAAGGATTTGGGTTACATTGACACGGACGACAGAGGTATGGTTCAGAATTTTCAAATTTTTCGAAAATTTCTCAAATTTTTAATGTCTTTCTGTTTTCTTTGAATTCGGAAATATTTCATGATACATACAAAAATATTGCTAGTTCACGCGTTAAAATAAATTATAAGAAAAGAACATTTCTTGCCAAACACGTTCGAAGTTGATGCTACGATATTGATTCGTTTAAATTTAATCCTCAGTGACTCTGAAAGGACGTGTTGCTCTGGACATGGGAACTCATGAGCTTTTGATAACGGAGCTCGTATACAGAAATTTACTGACGAATTTGCAGCCCGCAGAAATAGCGGCGCTTTTGTCAGCGCTGGTGTTTCAACGAGGCGGCGACAACACGTTGCCGCAACTTCCGCTTTTGAAAGAGGTATGAATGAAAAATAACGAAGCAATGGTGGCATATTTGAATGATTATTTTTATCAACATTTAATAATTGAATATTTTATTACAAGGCAGTTATTTCCCCGAATATTTAAACCTAGAACTAATCTCGCTGGATATTTTTATTAAGACTTATTTTATTTTCAGAGTTGCCAGATGATAGAATCAGTAAGAAACGAAATTGAGACAATGGAACAAAAGTACGGAGTGGATCCGGTAGAGCCATTGAATTTTGGCCTCGTCGAGGTCGTGTACGAATGGGCGCGAGCCGAATCGTTCGCCAAAATTATGGAGTTGACCGACATTCAAGAGGGTATAATAGTACGTTGCATACAACAATTGAACGATACACTGCGAGATGTTAAAACCGCAGCAACGAGAATTGGGGAGACGGTATTGAAGGAAAAAATGGAAGAAGCATCGACAGCGATCAAGAGGGATATCGTTTTTACAGCTTCTTTGTATACTCAGGATTGAGCATTTTTTTACACACGCACGTTTGCAACGAAAAGTTTTATTCTATCAGGATTTTAATACTCACCAATTCGCAATGAATTGTTCAAAATTCCCGCATCTTCTAAGAGATGTTACGAATATTGATTTTCTATCAAATTAGTAGCAAAAAGGTTAATAGAAAAATATTTACACAAAGTATTCTTCTTACATATTTTTTACATGCAAAACATTCGAAAAGAGAAATTTAAATGGAAACAAATTCTAAAGAAAAAAAAAATAAACAAAGACAAGAAAAAACAAACAAGTATACAAAAGTAAGAGAAAAAATATTTTGGTATGAAAAGAATGGTGAGATTATTTGTCAAGGGGATTTTTGTTTGGACAATTTGTTAATCATTTTCAAACATTTATATGATTGAAAAATATGATTCGAAACGTAAGAAAGACGGCTGAATTTTTCGAAACTTTTGCCAAACAGCTTAGTACCGGAATTCTGATGGAATCAAATTTTTATCTGGCAATGTACTTGTAAAACATCATTAATGGAAAGGGCACGCGTCGAAGACGAAAATATTTTGTACGCGAGCATTGATTTCGCGACGAATAAAAATGACTCTTTTAACGAATAGTCCATTTATTTACGATCCTTTTTTGTTTTGTTTTCCTATAATTGATGAAAAAGAGGAATAATAACGAAGTAGCGCATTTATGTAGAATCGTCGTTGCTGCTAGCGACGATTTTTCTTTCATTATATCACACGATCCCGATTCTCGATTCTTTTCTAGAGCGTTCGTTGATCCGCACTGTTCAGATTTCCCTGGCCCTTGTTCAATTCGGATATACAAGCCCATTGGCCCTCGGAGTTCTCACGCCACAATGTCACCTTGTTGTCACCACCGCTCACCGCCAATATTCCACCGGTCAACGACCAGCTCACGTTCCAAATAACATCCTCGAATACGTTCAATACGTTTGGCGTCCAGCTCGCGTAATCGGTCGATGTCCAAACCACCACTCGACGATCCTGCGAGCATGAGGCCAATGCGGCACGAGGTGTTCCTACAGCCGGTGCCCATGCAACGTCTCTCACCTACACAAATTAATTGAATGAGTAATCGAGGGGAGGGTGGGCGGTGGCATATTCATCCGGTGAAGTTGAATTTAACGTTGATTTTTACATTTTTTCTATAAGTTTAACATGTCAAGGATGTCCGGTAAAAATCTCAAGTTGAAATTCTAAAAATCACAAGCACAATGTGCTCGGACAATTTGGTTCTATCGTTTTTTCTGAGTTTTATAGTTGATTTTATAATGACACTAAACAATATCAGGAAAAAAATCACATTGATAAAATTGACGAAAAATAATCGTCCCGATAACATTTTGCTACAGAATATCACGGCAAAGTAATAATGTGGCAATCCATTAGTGCTGGGGTTCAGAGTTAGAATCATATTTGCGTGAGGCTGGGCATGGTTTCTGGCATCGAGCCAGAAAGTTTATCGACGATCATGGTCAATATCAAAACTAAACAAAACTGTGCTTGACTAAACAGTAGAGCGAATAAATTTGAATCTTCTTGTTGCACCGAACAAATATTATTTTTCATCCAAAATTTAAGCTTTGCAAGAATTCTTACCCAATCGCTATGAGCTTCCAGCTTATTTTCTTCCACCCATCTATCTCCATCTTCGCGCCAAATTTTCACTAGATTGTCACATCCTCCGGTAGCGAGCCTCTTGACCAAGCTGCCTCTTTGGGTTTGGGAATTGGAGTCGAAACTGCTCTCAATCGCAGGACACCAAGCTACTGCGTTGCAGCCGATCGTATGAGCATTTGGGATCTTTCTAACGTCCCATGTATCTCCGCTGTTTATCAAAATTGAGACCGAGCCGTCGGAACTTCCACAGGCAAGTATCAAACCAAATTCATGAGGAGCCCAGGCTACCGAATTTACTGACGAATCGTGACTCGTGTGTTCGTAAATCTTGGTCCATTCACCCAATTCTTTCCAGATTATTACTTTTCTAAAATTACAGCACAATTTCAAATGAAATTAAAATTTATCCATCTCACATTGCATTGCCAAATTTTCAATTTTTAAGTTTGAACATTGAATTTCTGAATCTTATATTTATGTCAAAAATGTTCTTTTTTAAGACAATAATTTTATGCAAAATTTGATAGTTTGCATAGTTGATAAACAGATATTTGATCCTAGATTTCTACAATCTATTTTTCTGTACGTAAATCCTACAACGGGCTCGAAGATGATTCCAATCTTCTCGTTAGCACAAAATGTTCTTTGTATACGACAATAAGGTTCAATTATACACCCCTCTCTTCGTTTTTTGATAAAGAAAGCAATGGTGTGCCATAAAGTCGCATTTGGTCAAAATTTAATGACGAAATCTCCATAAAACAAAAAACGTTTTTAGAAAAATGTAAAAAAAGTTTTTTTTTTCTATAAAAGTTGCAATTGTTTTGAAGCTGTTACAAAGTTCTGGAGCATCAAATTTAATTTCAAGATTAATATTCAATATATTTTCAATCAATTACAATCAACAAATCAACGATTTTAAATTTCGTTTATAGATTTTTTAATACTTTGTAAATTTGAAGAGGTTATGTACGGTCTGGAGCAGGACAGTCAATTTAAAAAAAAATTCACACAAAATGTAATAGGGACAAAAAAACTATCGATTTACTAACAACTTGAGAGGATCTCAAGCCGTCGAGTTTAATCGTAGGAACTGACAATTCAGGATATTCTTGTGCTAACATTATCGAACGATAAATGCATTCTCATTTTGATTCAAATAGTTTGAATGGAATTTCGAAGAAGATTGGTCATATTTCACTGCAATTTCGATAAGTAATATTGCAAAACAAAAGTGTAACAGAATTGTTGTAGATTCGTAATGTTTTCGAAATCGAACATTCGGAATGAAATTTGAGTTCGAGTATTTTTACCTGTCGTAGCTACAGGACGCCAAAAGATTGCCATATTTTGGATGTGCCCAGGCGACTTGCCAGACCGGACCAACGTGTCCTTTTAAATCGGCGACCAAGCTCTGCGAGCCGTTTTTAAGATCGAATATCTTGACGGAATTATCACTGGAACAGGTCGCTAACCTTAACCCATAATAGTCCATTTCGGCATCGTGGATCATATCCTCGTGCCCGGTATCCACTGTGTTCATTACCGACACCATTTTTGTTTATTGATTTAAAAATCACTTCACTTTTATCGATAAATGTATTAATTAATCCTGTTTACACGCTCATATGTTATCATTTATTGAATGTGCTGTGTTATAACACGTCACTGAAGACACACAATTTTGAGGTTACTGTCATTAATTTCGTTGTTTTGTACGACGTGGAAGAAAACTTAATTCGACGACGCCGTGAACGGAAGGTGCTGCCACTACGGCGAAGCCCGCAACTAAGCTTCTACTGAAATTTTTCCTCGTCGAGTAACGACGCGTTTCGTCCACTTTTTCGACCGCATCACATTATCCATTTTTTGTTGGCTACTGATTAATAATATAATTTATAAGTTTTCATGACGGAAAAAGGTCGAAAGTCGCGAAATATACTGGGAAAAAAATTCATTAAGTATTTGGAATTGCAAGAGACTTTCTGACGATTTTAAACGATCCAGGAAATCTATTTCCGGTTCCAACCGAGCTGCGGGTGGGAAAGAGATACATTTCGAAATCTAATTTCTACGGAATGGTAGACCCCAGTATTAAAAAAAAATAGGTCCATTTTCGACATTGATCTGCATAAGTTGAGTTTTCAAACAATCCAAAGCGGTTGTCTTATTTCCGAGTAATTAGAATTCGCATAAATTTTGAAGCGATTGACCTGCGTCATAACTAATGAAAAGCATGTACTTCCGGTTGTGTACTTTACTGTTTGAATCATACGGAGTAGCCTAAATTTGGGATTGTAACAATTTAGCATGATTGCAAGTTTTTCTTCTGGAAAAATACACGAATAAAAATTCGAATCTTATCCGCCGATGGTGGGATTGATAAATAAAACAGTAATAGTGTAAAATAAAAGGAAACGTGAGAAAGACTTTTTGGAAACGTGCGAATAATAGGGTCGCTGAGTCACCATATTTTTCTTAGTACAAAGAGCCTCTTGGAGAGACTTTTCGTTATTAGATAATGATCTAACGGTATCAGTGAAACGTCGACGAAATTCGCCGCGGAAAGTCGAACAACCTAAGGAGAATCTTTGTTTTGTATCTTTTGTTTTTCGCAATTTTATTTATTTGAGCAGAATCACGAAAGCAATAAAGCCAATAATCTTCGGCTGGCAATCTCTCGGAAAAGAGTTTGAGATACACGCGATTGGATCGTATATATAGTGATACAGCCATGTGTACATCTCATCGAGGGCATTACACGGTCACTGAGCGTGTAAACGTTCGATATGTATACACGCTCGCGGCCCGAGATGTACCGCACTACGATCGAGACTCCACACTCCTCGGCCTCTTCGTAATTGCAATTAACGGTTGTAATTAAGTTTTCCTCGGCCTATATGAACGAGGGGGCCAGAGGGCACACGGAGAGTTCGTAGGGACGGCAGCACTTTGCCTCTCGGCTCCAAACTGAATCACGGAGAATTGTTTATCGATCGTTGAAATATGTCGAAACGCACACAAGTCCTCACACATATTGACTCTTGTATATATAGAGATGGCAATTGATGAAATCGAGTTGTGACGATCGAATTTTTTATTCGTCCCAAAGAATACCTGTCAATAGTTGAAAATACGGTTCTACAGACACGGATCCATAAATATGCGACATCTGGCGATTGAAACAGCGGGTAAACAAAAAAAACACCGAAGACGATCGGTACCTAAAAAATGTATTCCGATAATTCCGAATGCTTATTAATATAATGAACTGATTCTCAAAATATAAATATAACATTTCCTCGAGAATTCTGTTTTTCCTGTGTAAAATCCATGCCGCGGATCAAGCGCTGACCGAACCAAGTGTTGACCGCGAAAGCTGAAGCTCAATTCCAGAGGGCGCCGATACGCCGGTTGGCCTCCATCTTGTTCAGTATGTTTTTTGTTGTTATTTGAAATTTCGAAGCAAACAGCCAATTTTTGATTCCATAACGAAAATTGAACCAATAAGGGACAAAAGATTCTAATTCGAATTTATTGTTTCGTCATAAATTGGGTCTGATCGAAAAATAGTGCGCGAAATGACGATTTTACCGTTTTATCGTCACATTATTCTTAATCTTCATTTCGAAGCTTACGATCTTTATAGGAACAACGATTATAGAGGCTCGATACGAATATACCGAAGGTTGGTGGTTAGGTCGCGTATGTACTGGTTTTCATTTTGCGAAACGCTGGGAAGGTGGGATAAAAGAATAAAAAGGTGACTAATAAATAAAGAAAGATCCGGGAGTTTTGTGGGGGCGCCATGCAACGCGATACATCCGTCTGACCCACAGTGGGCATCGTCGCGGTTCTCGCGCTCTCTCTCTTGTAGTATACATCCGAGACGAAGGAGGATCAGGAAGAGTCGTAATAGTATGCGTGTACAGTAGTACAGTCTTCTGTATATATAGAAATCTCGGTCACTGGGGCTGTCCTTCCTCTTGCGTTACTTGCTCAATAAAACTGTATTTATCGTGATAAATATAAAAACGGCGTGTATATCGTATACAAACGACCATTTAAAAGCCTTAAGATATTCATCGACCGCTATAGGTATATCCACAAATATATATTGGTGTTCGCGAAGAAGCCTGCGGCGATGGGCCCGAACACGAGCTACACCTCCCATAGGAATGTGGGGTCCGGCCTGTTTGTACGTCGGACAGTAGCGCAGTCAGCGTTCCGTTCCCCCCACTCCGAATCACCCGCACGGCGTTCTTGACGTCACTGCATTATTCAAATTAGCACGCTCGCGAACGATATTAATTTCGTACATAGCGCCAAAAATACACATTAATATACACGTCAACGTATTAACTTTCATATTACGCCGAAAATTTCATCGACCTTCATATTTTTCTACACAAATGCCAAAATTCTACTTTTCTTGCAGACAAAAACCTTCGTGCCCTCTTTCAGATCTTTTTTTCAATAAAAAATCATTATTATTACCGTGTACACAAAAGCCGCAATAAAAAATACGTTTAATCGTAACAGCCGGAGCAGCCTTTACGAAACTGCATCCAAATCCTAATGTACCTCCCAAATCCTTATGAAAAAATGCCAAAATACATTTTTTAATATACAAAAAATATATATTCGCCAGCGAAAGATATTTAAGTGGACATTTGGGCTTGGGATCGACTTTGAAGTTGCATACCTCGATAGCTGCTTCTTGGAGGAGGCAGCAGTAGAGAGAGGCCAATGATCGAGAGCAAGAAGAAAAAAAAAACAGAATAATCTGCAAACATCTAGGGAATTTGCTTTTTTTTTACATTTTTATTCTCTTTCTTCTTCTTTGTGTTTCGGAGGAGGATTTGGCGAGGAACGTGCGCGCGTGTGTGGGTTTCGAGGAGACGAGAACTTTCGTCATGTTAAATTGGGGTGGTTTTGCAGTCGTA
>JABSMR010094754.1:0-12565 GCA_018902295.1 Dusona sp. PSUC_FEM 10030013 | reverse complement strand
ATATACATTTTTTTTATCAGTTTTACAGCCAATGTTAACCGCTCTTCCAAATAATGTTACATGTATTTAACTTCGATTTCAATTTGTTGAGGTTACCTTAAACTGTCACTTTTCTTGACACTCTCTCACCCTCACCCACCTGTGGATGCTCCGGAGATTCCATTTTTCCTTACATTCCGAAGATATATTCTAATAGGATTCATCATAGCTTTGTCGAATATTTTATCGGACCATAACAATATTCGCATGTGAAATAAATTTAGCAATCAGCAAAGCAGACGATGCAACAATGCATCAATATACCTGCGAACTGCGTCAGGTTATTGTTATGCGACAGCGTGACGAAATTGACAGCGCACTTGTATTTTATTTTGTTCGGGACCGTTACCTTACGTCGGTTAAGCAATTCCCATCCTCATCGAGGGAGTCGAAATATTTCAAGCCACATAGTTCGCCTATTCGAGCGTGGCGCTGAAGGCTCGCGCGTCTGGCATATCTGACGCCAATTCAAATTACAAAATGGAGCTTCGAATGTCGTCGCGACTCACGACCGTTACAAGAGACGAGTCCGGTAAGCGCGCGTCAAGTAACAACGTAAACATTGTAAATAGTCAACTTCTGATTGTTCGTTCGAATTTTTTAAAAATGTTTATTCGTTGAACGAAGGAAAAAACAAGTGCAAATAGATTGTGCAGCATTGAAAGCGCAGTGTTTCGTAATAGATCCGACCGATCCGACAGATTCTTTTTCCTCGAATTGCGCTCAAACTATACGAAAATTCTTTATAATTATTTTATATCTCGTCTTTAATTAATTTTTTTTGTGCATCTTTACAGTTTTATGCTGACAAATGTAGCCAACTAAATTGACAACTGAAAATTTAAACTCGACAACACGGAGCCAAATATGTCACGAATGCAGGCTCATAAAACAGTGAGTATTCGTGTTCAAGATGAGAGCTCCGGAGTTGCAATTGTACCATTGCAAAATTTCGCATGACCAAGAAAAAATTGTGTAATTTAAGTTGTATGGGTAACACAATTTTTTTGTTTTAAGGTTAAAGTAGCTCGTCTGCAAACAACGCCGCGATTGAATTTCCGTTGTGCATCATCTTTCTGAAAAAAAAAAAAAAAAAACCTTTTTTGGGTGCGTGAAAATCAGCGGAATTAAATTTGCAAAGTAACAACATTGAATGGAATTTCAATTCTTGTGGCAATTATTTATTTCAAGGATCTAAAAAGTGTTATTTTGTAATTATAAAAATGATGAAAAATGTTTAGAGATTAAAGTTTTTCAATAATCATATTATATCGGGTATTAAAGAAATGAAGAAAATAAAAAAGATGAATAATAGAAATGGTTCATCTTTTTAGTAATTCGTGAGATCGAAGTAAGCCAACGGGAAAAGATAAACAAAGGAAAAAAGTATAGATGGTGACGCGACTAGGGCAAACATCAGTAGCCATGGTTAAGGATACGGATGAAACGGCGCTCTCTCCGAGTCGAGCTCTTCTTTTGTCAAGCAGAGAAGTATCGGAAAGAAATATACTGAAGGAAGCGGCAGACCAAACGGAGAAATTTTCTAAAGAGATGCTCGAATTGAGTACAGAAATGAATTACAAGAAAAGAGAATACCAAGACCGCCACAAAAAGTTGTTGGAATTACAGGACAAGGCGACGTCGGACACAGTTTTCTTGTTGGAATCCCAGCTGGAAGAGAAAAACAAAAAACTGATAGTAGCGAGCAAAGAGAGAGACAAATTAGAGAGAGAGTTGATAAATTGCAGGTCGGACATAATGTCCGTGAAAAGAACTTTGGACCTGGAGCGACAGGAGAGAAAAGATTTGGAGACGAGGGCGTTGGATCTGATAAAACGAGCAAAGCGCAAGTGGGAAGTAGCGGAGAAGGAAAAGATAGATAGTTTGAACAAGCATATAGAGGCTCAGACTGTTCGCATAACCGATTTGTGCACCAGTAACAACGAGATGAGTTCGAAGCTGCAGAGAACTCAGTGCGAATTGGAGACTACCAACGCGGAGCTCCACAAGCTCAAAGTATTTCAGATACAATACAAAGAGTCGTTGGCCAAGACTCGAGAATTGAATCGTCAAAGCGCTCAGGGAGTCGAGAACAAGCTCGAGGAGATAGCCAACAGGACGCACAATCAGTTGGCCGAGATAAGACTGAAGCTGGAAATGGAAATAGCCAAGAGTACGGAACTCGAGGCGAAATTGCGACACGAGGAAGACTCGAATCATTGTCGTCAGTCGAGGCTGAACGTCGCTGTCGAATTGGCGCAATCCGAATTGAAAGATTGCCAGGAAGAACTGAGGAGCATGAAAGCGATGATTCCGGCCCGTGATGTGGAAATCGAGACGCTTAGAAATCAATTGAAGGAGAGAAGCAAGCAGCTGGAAAATATTCCAATGGCCGAGCAGGCGATAGCGAGTTTGCACGATCAATTGGAAAAAATGCGTATGGAGAACGAGCAGTTGAGAAGTCAATTGGAAATGGCTAAATCCGATCTGAACGAGACTCTGATAACACTCGAGCGAAAAGAGGCTCTGACGATGGAGAAAACAGATCAGGACAAAGAGACGCTCCAACAGAGACTCCAGCACTCGTTGGCCAAGGAGGAGGAACAATTGCGGAAAGTGGGCGATCTCGAGGAACTTTTAAGGCGCCTCGAGCACAGCGTGACCAAGCTCGAGGCTGAGAACGCGAGTCTCAAGCGTTCGGATCAAGTCAAGCCACGTACGAGTTTAACGAGTCAGAAGGAGGTTGAGCAAAAAATGGCTTTGCTCGAGCATCAGGTGGAAAAATTGGAGCAACAGCTACAAGCGTCGCGGGACAGAGTCGCCTCCGAGAGACAAATCGCGAAGCAGGCACAGACGAGTCTCTGGAAAAAGGAGAAGGAATTGTCGGACGCTAATATCGACAAAAGGATCGCAACGAGAGAGGCCAAGACCGCGGAGGAGCGGGTCAAGATGTTGCAGGATGATAAGCTAAAGTTGAATCAACAATTAAACGCGAAATTCAAAGAGGAGGAGGAAAAATCGAAGAAGCTCTTGAAGGAGTTGGAGAGCGCCAAAGTTTCTTTGGCCGAGGTTACGAGAGAAGCGACGAGGAACAAATTACAAGCTGAGTCGGCGCAAAAAGCTTTGACCCAAGCGAACAAGCAGATCGAGGAGTTGCAATCTTCGAGCGCTTCTGTACGTCGAGAATTGGACGGTACGAGGAAACAGATGCGGGGTGACGAGGACCGTTTGGACAAGTTGGTCGCCGAGAACAAGCGTCTAACAACGAAAATCAATAAATATAACGAGGAGCGAAATGAGCTGGAATCGAGACTGCACGAGTACGAGCAAGAGGTCAAATCACATAAGGTCAATATAGATCTTTTGAAGGAAACTTGCACCGTTCTTGAGGAACAATTGACCGATTACGAGAGACTGACGAGCGACCACGAGACTCGGGAGAATACTTTGATCCAAGAACGCATGAAATTGCAAAAAGAGCTCGAACTGGTTGAACAAAAACTGCGGGAGGCGAAAATTGGCCAGAACGAGGAAAAAACGCGTCGTCTGGTGGCCGAGCGAGCGATCGAGCGTTTGGAATCCGAAATGAGCGATACCGAAACAGAAAGAAACAATCTATCGGGTCAGCGGGATCAATATAAAAAATTGGCCCAAGATTTGACGAAGCAGGTGGCTGTATTGAGCAGCAAATGTGGCGAATTGGAGTGCGATTTGGGTGAGGTAAAAAGAGCCCTGGAAACGGCCAGAGGCGAATCCAGAGTCGTTAAAGAAGAGTGCAGCCAACATTTGACGAGATTGCACGAGCTCAAAGAGGCTAATATGTGCTTGATGGAGGATTTACAAGCGAATGTGGATCAAGGACAAGAGCTTCGTATTCGTATTGCCGAGCTCGAATCGGTCCTCGACGATATCAGACAATTTTATCAGGAACGCGAGGTTAAGGCCGAGGGTACGAGACACCAGCAGACCAAACTTATCGATTATTTGACTCTCAAACTCGAGGAAGCTGCCAAACGAAAGAAAACCGTTTGCGACAAGATTTTTGGCAGTGGAAAACAAAAAGATAACGTACCACCCACCGGTACGGGAATGCCAGTTGGTTATCGCGAATTGGAGAATCAATTGGCCAGTGAGAGAGCCAAGGTCAAAACTTTGACCGAACAATTGTTGGCTATAAAAGCCGAACAAGCCTCCAATCCAATCTCACCCACGCCACTCTCTCCCCAATCGAAAAGAGCTCTTGGATTTCCCCTTGAAATCGGCCAAGATGCCCTCTCTCTAACCAGACAAGCTTCGACTCAGAGAATGCGACACAATATTCCACACCGATTTAATATCGAATTGACCATGAGAAGCGGCAAGTGCGCCGCTTGCCTCGATACCATTCAATTCGGTAAACGCGCAGCTATTTGCAGCGACTGCCAGATCATTACTCATCTCAAATGCTCACTCCTCGTGCCCCCTAATTGTGGATTGCCTGGTGACTTTGCGAAACACATGAGCAATCAATCGTGGAAATCCAGCGACTCCAGCATCTCCAATTTGGGCGGAAGTGTTCAGACACTGGCCCTTGACGAACCTGACAACGTCGAGACGGTAAAGATTATTATTTTTCTTTGAAATGTATTCTTCCGAATCAATCACGCTTTCGTTTAAATTCTGTTAATACCGATTTGCCCCTCCGTTATTTTCTTTTCTCTACATTATGACGCACGAGCTCGGAACATACATCAAGAGAATATTTATTTTGTGATTGAACGATTGAAAAAAAAAAAAAATGATAAATAAAGCACCTCTTTTCAATTGTTTTTTGATGTTTACAATGTTTTGATAACAGGAAACAAAGCCTCCGCAAAAAGGTGATACGGCTGTTCGCATGGAAAGCTGGGTAAAAGTACCTGGTCGAGCGAAAGTCTCGTGGGATCGAAAATATCTACGCCTAGAAGGAACGTGTCTTGCTCTTTACGAGCATCAACCGAGTCCTGGTATGGTTGCCGTCAGCCGTTTAGAACTCGATGGAAAGCACGGTTTTACGATTATTGAAAATGTGCAACAGGCTGAAGTCCCCAGTACCGCAAAATCCGATCTCCCATTCGTATTTCGTGTCGAAGCTAATTCGTCTACCACCTGCTGGCCTTCTTCAAGATTCGACGTCATGACGCTCAACCAAATTGACAAGAAGCATTGGCTAAAAGCGCTGAAAAACATTGCAAGTGACAATGGACCCGGAAGAACAACGAGGACCGATAAATTTCAAACGATCATGCGACTTGAAAAAAATCGGGTACGTCAACCCCCGTATTTCAATGAAAGATAACAGAAGATTCCACCCAATGTGATAACTGTAATATAACATATAAGTACCGCGAACGTTTGTGGAATACTTTTTTAATGTTGAATTTGTTTGTTGGCAGTTGGATCTGAATTGTATTTTGGAAATGGAGGAAGAAAAGGTTTTATTGTTGGGTGCTCAGGAGGGATTGTTTTCGTATCGTCCCGGTCAGTCGCAAATTCTAACAAAAATTCGTGGTGTAAAAAGGGTTCATCAATTGTCGTTGCATCCTCATTTGGGTCTCGCTCTGATGATCGCTGGCGAGGATAGGCAGTTGGTGTCCTGTGACCTTCGTCAACTGCGTAGCAATGCTCTCGCTGCCGAGTGTTCAAGACCGGCGATAAACACAAAGACTATTTTAACAGGTTGTGAAAGTTGTCATCTCTATCAAATTCAAGGAGACATGTTGTGCGCCGCAACGGCTACCCACGTTGTGTAAGATTTTTTCTGTATACAACAATAATAAATGACGATAATAATTGATCGTCTTTCGTAAAATGTCTTTAATAGCCAATACATCAATTTCTTCAATGAAAAATATATAAAAGGAAATAAACTACTATTTATGCGCAGACTTCTCAAATGGGCAATGGACCAAGATTCTGGAGAATTCATAGCAGTCCGAGAGCTCGAAACCCAAGAACCGTGTAGCTGTGCGATTTTTACCAAAAATGTTCTCGTCGTTGGTTGTCACAAGTTTTTCCAAATTGAATTGGAAAATTATGGGATAGACGGTAAGATATTGATAGAAATAAATACCAAAATATTTTACTAATCATTTAAAAATAATGTCAACATTATCATACGGTATATTGAATATGTTGTTTGAAATGTAATAGAATTTCCGGAAGAAGACGACAGTTCGATAAAAGCTGCATTATCCGGAGTTGCAAGGCTTGGAATTTTCCCCGTTTCTGTACTGAACGTCTCGACCTCGTCTCAATCCGTCGAACTTCTCTTGTGTTACAATGAGTTCGGGATCTTTGTAGACGAGTACGGTCAAAGAACTCGCGCTGTTGATCCAACATGGAGCCACTTGCCTTTTGCATTCGGTAAATATTTACTTTTCTTATTTTTCCATTATTCCTTTCAACATTATTTCTCATTTAATTCGAAAAAAAAATCGTCTTATAAAATTGTTTCTTGCCAGTAAGCGAAGAATTTTCAGTTTGAACGTTTCTTTCTTTAACAAATAATCGAGTGTTTGTTATTATCGTATTATCGAACCGACAAATTTTAAACAACATTTTCCAATGTACACATTTGGCTTTTCCTTACCAAGAATCTTTTTGATCATACTGGAAATTCGCCGTATTTCTGTTACATTAAATAATACTAAATCGAATAATTGTTTGAGAGTTTTCGTATATTGCATTGAAATTATTTGATTTTGTCGTTTTTGCAGCTTTTCGTAAGCCTTATCTTTTCACCGTCCATTTCTCGTCGGTGGAAGTGATCAAACTCAGTGGCGATGCGTTTAGATCACCATCAAAAAGTCCAGAAAGAAGTGTCCTTGAACTGAACAATCCACGATATTTGGGAAACGCCGGTTCACGCGGAATTTACGTATCCGCGGTAAATTCAGCACTCGAAATTCTGAGGATCGACGGACAAACTTCGACATCACAAATCAACGGAAGTTTAACCAGTTTGGAAACACTGTAAGTTGAAAAATATAATCCTAGAATGCCAATGTTTTTTTCAACCCCCGTAAACCCCAACCCGCCATGGGTCATGGGTTTTGATCGCTTATTTCACTATGTTATTGTGTAAGGAATCATCCGAAAAAAATCATGGGTCTTCTTTGGACTCTTAATTATATGATAAAAAAAAATTCCATGTGGCAAAAATATTTTGCAATTACCATTTTTTTTTTTTGCAAAAATTGGATACATTGAAGTATTCTACACCAAAAGTGGGACTGTTGGGCTTCTAGGGATAATATTGAAGATGTTATCAAATATATATTTATAAATGAAAGTTATTTTGATACGTGAATTCCCACAACATCCGTCGAAATTGTGTAATTAACAGAATATTGAAGAAATTTTTTTCGATATAATTCGTAAATAATTGGAAACGAGGTGCAAGGAGTACAATATGATTGTACTCGTCTCGAGTCGCTACCGCGACTCTTAACATTGGCCAAGAGTTTTCCATAATTACATTTTTTAATTATACACTACACCTCCATTTACGTATTCTACGTAGAGTCGGTTTGGGCCGGGCATTTTCCATACCAAGCACAGACCAAAGTAGTAATTGTTGCGCAAATCGAGACCAGTGTATTTTCGAATAAGCTGGAATTTTTATATGTATTCTGTACTTTTCTAGAAACGTCTAGAATTAATAAATCGGGAAGGGTCCCCAATTTTTCAGAAATTCCATTTATGTCTGAAAAAATCTAAGAATAGACTAGATTTAGATAGAAGAATTCAATATTCTTTGTTCTTTTTTAAGAACGTTCTGCAATGAAATAGAAAATTTCTAACAATTTTTTTCCAATAATCTGAAAATTCTAATAATAATTGTTTTCTAAAAAAATTTTGTTTGGGTTTTATTGGATTTTTTTTCGCTGGAAGCCGAAAAAGAAAACTGAATTAAAGAAATTGTAGTATTTTTTCAACCGACAGCGATGGGTGGATGGTTGGTGTGTCTCGGGTAAACTCAATACTTGGTCGGGTGATCGCTCAACCATACACCGTCTTGCGCAACGATTGCTATGCGGGAAACAGTTTTTTGGAGTTTCTGATGGTGGAGACTGAATGAAACCCTAACCAAATGCTATATAGTACCGTCCGACCTCCAAATAAGAAACCCGACAACAAAAAACTTTCCCCAGTTTCTCACTCGAGCACTTCCCCCGCTCCGACTTGAACTCCGAGCTCGAGAATTTTGTGCGCGAACCTCTGATTAAGAAACCAGCCTGGGAGATATTATTCGGGCAAAATAGAGTGAACGTTGTAATGTAAATTGATGTGTGCATGCTCGCGTGAGTGTGTGTGCGTTCGTTCGAGCGTGTTTCTTGTTGAGAGGATTGCATGCGGAAATGAGTGAGAGGGACAGACAGAGGTAGCAAGCGCGGAGCGCGCGCCTGGTGGGGGTATGCGAAATGTAAGAAAAACTCTTCCCCTTTGGGGGCTTTTGGTTTCTTATTTGGAGGTCGGACTGTATCATTGCATTGGGCAAGAGCGGCTGTGGGCAACAATTCTGGGGGGTCTCGCAGCAACAGGAACATGAAGTTAATAAAGTGAGGTAAAAAGTGGCGTTGAAATGATCGGATAGGCTTGTAAAAACCCGCAAGGGTATATCGCAGGAACATAAAAAATATTTTAAAAAAATAGTATTTTTCCACAGTTATAAATGAAGTCATTGAAATTAAGTACATGTAATGAAACACAAAAACACGATTTCGTCACAGTCTTGTTGACAAAACGGTGTGAATTTCGAGGCCTCGAGGTTGTTGGAGGAATTATTGAAAAATTACAGTATATCTCTGAAATTGGAACCCAATTAAGCTGAAAATATGCGGCCGAATAATTGAAATATTTGGATAAACGCCCAAACGTCCAAGATATTTAGGTCGACGGAATGCGTATGAAATTATATACGCGATAAATAAACGATTAATGGTGAAGAAAAAAATTGATTGATCAATGGAATTTCAGGGCTCAAGAGGATGACAGCAGTTCAGAATTTAGCTTCACGTCGAGCCTGATGGAAGCCCTCGACGGTCAAGGAAAAAGGGTTCATTTCGCAAACATCTCCAATCACTGACGGATTTCGCCATAGCTTTAAGCTCCCATAAAGAAAATTACAAATGTTTTAGCTGAACGATACCCTCGCACTTACAGAGGGGAAGATTCGTTTGTAAATGTTGGGCTAGTCTTTACCAGAAGTGTGTCGAGTAGAGGAGAGAAGAGAATAATAGTCTAGAAAAATGTAAACTCTACAATCTTTTTGGCGATTTTTAATTCGACCGTTACATAATAATTGAACCGAAACAAATGGAGAAAAGGGCTAAGTCGACGGTCGATGGATCTCAGATTTCTTTTTTCTACTCAATTATTTAAGTAGCCCACAGAGGCCCGCCATTTAGTATTACCACTGTAATCACGATTACGGCATAATATTTTAATTTTTAAATTGTATCCTTGCTTTCTTCATCAGATTTTTACATCTCTGGACTAATTTTCTCGGGGTTAAAAAAGCTTGTAGAGTATCGTCGAGAATATACTCTGTGTAATAGACATACAAAATAGACGTACTTAAAAATCAGCTTATTTGCTGTACGCGAAGCCATTAATTAATTTGATGATTGTAGCGCATTGGTGGATTGCGCATTATCAATATAATTTGAATATAATAATATATTTTTCGACCTTTGTACGTCGGCAAAGGCTTTGTAATTTTGTACTCTTTCGATATAAGTGAAGTTGGCGCACAAGAGAAAAGCGCGAGGGGCGAGACATTTAATAAATAAAGATTTGTATTATAACGTTCAAGCTGTGCGTGACGTTACTCACGTCTTGACCCCGTGATCTTCTTCTAATAAACATTTCTCAATCAAATGGAAATTCGAATAAAAAAATTAAAAATATCCAGGTCATGTGAGAGAGATCCATTTTTAACTGTTATCCCATTGAAAGTCTGCGCAAGATCATTTCAATAACTATTTCGATGGTTTTTTTTTTCTTTCAATTAAATTTCATTATATTTGTATCGTGCAATCGATCATTTTTTTTTTTTGCTACATGCATCCCCATTTTGATCACTCTAGCCCTCGCGGCAAGTATTTATACTTAGAAGCATCTTTTGTTATTTCAACTTTAAAATCATTAATCATCATAATTACTTTTAGGTAAATTACATTTTTCTCCCACTTGGATACGATTTTTCGATATTTTCAACCGCCCATAGAAAGGAAACTACTTTTTCAAATATTTTTCCCGTTGCCGAATACATTATTAATGAAAAGTTGGAGTTACGACTTCCGCGCTTGATCTAGTCTAATTGAAAATTCAATAGCCCTGTAATAAATAATCTAATTGAAGTCTCGTATAAGGTTAGTTTGATTTTTTTATTGGCAATGAGAGGCCACCGTTTTTAATTTTTGTTCTGTGTGTAACAAAAATCTTGCGGACAAAAGAAATTAACATTTTTATTTGAGTACCATTTTTTATGCATAGTGAAAGAAGAACTGAAAAATCTATATTTAAAAGAAATGTACAATCGAAGCGCAAAAAAGGGCATGAAAATAGCCCTTTTTGAATGAAAGGGGATGAAATACTGGGCGAGAAATGGAGAACTAAAAAAAAAGGAAAGTGGAATCGACAATGTGACAGAGTTTACGAGAAAACAATTGTTTTTGGTTTATTAGCAGCTACGGTGAGTGCAATCGCCGGAAAGGAAAAAAAAATGAAAAACAAAAAACGAAATACAAGGTATTGACACTAAACGGATGATTATATATGCAGAGTGATGCGACATCCGGCAACCCTTGACACTGACCGTATCCTTGAATATTCATCGATCAAAGAGGTGGCCTTTTTTTATTGAAAACATGCCCATTCAAGAGTACCCACAAGAGCATACCATTGAAAACGTAATTTTTCTTTCAAGTTCAACGTACGAATAATTTAGTCCACTTTTTTTACTCTATTTGCACTTGAAAATAATATATTTTTTTTTCAATCACAATCACGATAACAACTTCTAACGCTTTTTTTTTTCAATTATTCCGAATCATTAAATTTTGAGGCCTGACGTCACTCGTACTATTGAAAACACTATCATTTCTTCATCATTGTTGATGAAATTTACGAGAAAATAGTAACCACGAAGATCACACTTGGTAAAATTTCATAATTACTCGTGCTATTATTGTTTAAATTATCGTTGCGAAAGAATAAACGAAGATATAAAAGGTTCGATGAAAACTCGAGTAATTATTGATTTTGAAAAAAAAATCAATTTACGGTGTTGTGGCATTGACGAATTAAGATAATAGATGGAAACGCTTTCAACTATCTCGAAGATGTAAGTTGCCAGAGTTGTTATAGAAATTTGTAAATCAACAATGTTCAATTAACCCGGGAGAAATGAATTACCGTGAGCGAACGTAGTTTGGGTAAAATTGGTACCCATCGGAATAGAAGAATTATGGATGAGAAATTTAGTACGAAGCTGTTTCGATTGTGAAAAGTGATGTGTCCGGTTCCTGTGTGTCGAGAGGCGTTCAAATTCGGAATGAAGAAATGGGAAGAGAAGGAGAAGATTTTGTAAACTTCGCGGAAGGTAAATTTGAGCGGGTGTTTTAATTTGAAATTGAATTAGTTTATTAGCATAAAAGTAAGTTTAGTGAAATGGTGTAAGTCCTCTTAATCGTTTGACCTGTAAAATAAAAAGTGGTAGGGATAAGTAGATGTTATAAAAAGTCGAGTTGATTCGGAGGCTTCTTCATTGTTATTAAGCCTATGCTTGTTCCAGGCACGAGGGAATTGACGTCAAATCATCAATTCTCGTTTTTTCTCCATCTCGTTACCATCGAAAAATAGATTACATGTGATTGAAAGTGAAATAAATAAGCGAAAAAACGACAGGACATATCGTGGTGACTAAGTTTTGTGATTTGAAATAATTGGTTCAATTCGAGAAAAGTGAGGACGAGAGATGGACCACAAAGGGGAAAACAATGAGAGCACGAGAGAAGAAAATACTAAAGCGTTGAAAACTTTTGATGACGATGACATCGTTATTTCCGGTATCGCCGGAAGATTTCCAGACTCGGACAACATGCGACACTTTCAAGAAAACCTTTTCAATAAGGTTGATCTCGTTACGGACGACGATCGACGCTGGAAATTGGGTAAATTAATAAAACAACTATCAAACACCAACTTTGAACCTAATGAAAGCAACAAAATAGACACAAAAAAACTATTGTGCAATATCTTATTTTGTCGTGCCCAATTATCAATTAAGTCGATATCTTCGTTGAAACGAGTCGCTCACGATTTCTGCAACTCATAAATTTCTCAAAATTGCGACTAAATGCATACGTACAGTATTTAGAACAATGCAGTCTAAACTTGTGAACATGTAAGAAAATAACGAGCACGTGGATTTAATCGGAAACGTGTGAATTTAATGTCACCTTTTATTTTTATTTTTTATATTGTTTTCTTAAATATT
>JABSMR010094643.1:0-12571 GCA_018902295.1 Dusona sp. PSUC_FEM 10030013 | reverse complement strand
GAGATTTACTTTTTATTATTTTATTCCTAATAATTTATAAGAATAAATTCCATGATTTGATCTGCGGTCCTTTTTATGTGATTTTTATCACTCTACAATGTATTCATTATTGTAAATGGTCCGACACCGTTGAGAGCGCGGTCGGTGCATGGCTCTGGCGATTTCGGAAGTTAAACAGCCTCGGGTGAGGTCAATACTTGGCTGGGTGACTGCTTAGCCATCCACCGGCTTACGGATGCATCGCTGAGCAGGAGGCAGTCTTTGTGTGTTTCTGATAGTAGAAACCGACTGAAACACTGTTTGGGGCCTTGACAGGAGCGTGGAAAGTAGTGAAGTGGGGTTAAAGTGATGGGATGGAGTCGTAAAAATTCGCAAGAGTATACAAAGGAACATTAAAAAATAAAAAAATCAAATTATTTTGAATGATCGACCTCCAAACTGCACATGATACGGAAATATTAAGGATCTGAAGTCGTTTAGCATGATGTCGTTCACATTTCGCAATTTCCTTGCCTGACCCAGAATTCCTCGCAAAATCTTGATTCTCCAGGATTTCCGTTAATGAAAAGACTAAAATTTTACCATGGACTGTTAACGATATCGGACGTTTTGCAAAAATTGAAACTCGATGCGAGATTTTTCGATCCAGCTTGCTGTAATTTCCGTTTATATATTTGCATGCGTACATTCATTTCAGTAAATTACACACGATTGATAAGAATCACGAATCCATGAATGAAGAACATATTTTTAAAAAACCACAACAATGATGACCTTCAGGGGAAGAATCTCACAATCAAGACGTTTTTAAAGTATAAACAAGAAACCGGATTATTTTCCACAACAGTTATACTATTTCAAGCGCGCTCAGTTTGGCAACTGTTTCAACCTATGATCGTTATGCACGAGGCGCTTTCTATTAAATAACATTATATATCCATCTATAAAAAAATACAACGGACCAAGCTGTCGGCTATTATTGCTATTTCTAACGCAAATAATCTTATTTTGTCAAAAAATCCAGTTCGCCATTTGACCATTCATTGCTGTACAATTACTACCATCTAAAGGTTAATGATCTTTCTATTCGTTAGAAATGAACACGAATATGTTTGGACATAAAGTTATCAAGATCAGAAAATGTACCATGTAAATATTAACGATGTATGGAAATAGATATCCACTTGCTGTAATGTATTCGCTGCATACATAATTACCCTTTCTGCATGTTCAATCAACTTAATTGATATGATCTACTCTAGTATGAATAATTTGCTAATTTATCATGAAAATCAATATGAGAAATGTCTCTATCCATAAAACTTCTCTTGTTAAAAAATACTTCAGTGCTTGTTATTAGATTTTGCAGAGACTTTGAAGATAAATGTAAGTGAAAACCGATCGTCTCCTTATTGTCAATAGTATTATAAATAGACGATACATTTGATTGATTTTTTAATATCTTATTCTAAATATGTACAAACGGACTTATCAATATAAGCATTAATACTATAATGTATGATAAGGCTATTATAGTGGACAATTATTCATTATGGTAAATTTATAATCGCGTTAACATTTAATTACTATGATCGTTCGCCTAAAAGACCCGAATCTTTGGTCATTTCCACTGAGAACAAAGGATCCAATCTTTTCGCGTTATTTTTCTGTGGATCGTTAAATCCTACACGTGTAAGTGATTACTTGCAGCCTCGTGCTGAGGCGAAAGCAATAAGAAAAAAATGTCGTAAATCGTTCCCCGTGGTGAGGTGAACGAGCACATAGAGTTCTTCGGAGATCAAAGTAAAAAAAAATAAGCGACTGCTTCGAAGAGAATCTATCGGTGTACACACATCTAATTACTGTATTGTCAACGACGTAATCACTTCCTGGAGTGGAAAGATTCTTTTTGTAACGAAAAACTAGAAAATGATTTTCGCAAAATCGCAATAATATGTGCACGAGTTCGAAGGGTCGAGATCGTTAATGGTTTTTTATCATTCCTCGAAAATGTTTTGCAATCGATGTTTTGATACGAATGACGCGCATACCATATTTTTCTCATACTAGATGTAAAGAATATAAATAATTGTTGTTGACACCTGGGAAAACCCGGAATAAATTAATAAGAAATAAAAATATCCATAGAAACCTCCTTCCCTTATCTTCCCCTAACGATAATAACAGTTTGAAGAAAAACGTAACGTCAATTTTGACACAATTTTATTATCATGAGCACTTGTAGTTGCTGACAATATTCGTCACACCCATTGGCTTTAATTGACCTTTGTCAACTGAAAACGTTGTTACATTCTTTTTAAATTCTCTCAAAATTCCTTGATCCCTGAAATATTTTTCAAAGGAAAATCAGTGAATTAAAAAAAGATTCTGATAATATGAAATTGTTGCATCAAATTGCGGTGCCGTGATAATGTAGCCGATATGCTAATATAATTTTTTTTATTTTTTATTACCCGACGTCGAAGCGCTACCGCTGCATTTACGATTTTCATGCTCAAAGTTCAAAATCTGTTTTATTTAGATCGGACAAAGATCCCGTTCTGAACCGTGACCCGAAATTAGTTTTCACGAAAGTGTAGCCCTAAAGCAATTTAATATTCTCTCTTAAGGAACGATAATTATGCAAAACACGAGCGGTGAGAAAAAAACCAAATTTACCCCCTCTATACCCGTTCGAATCACAAGGAAATACCAAAGTGAGATATTCCGCAAAAGAGTTTTCCAGTTAATCGTTTGTTTATATCGCGGTCACGCACTGATAAAAAAGTATATGAAACAGAAAAAAACGTTTTTAGGAACGTGTCATCGTTACGAATGTTTGACAAACTCATCCAGGTCATTCGACTGGTTAAAAAGTGGCACCATCCTTTTATACAACTTGTTTTTTCATAGGGTATATGCACTTAAGAAAATATCCATTTTCATGGCAGACATTTAATTTTATGACAATCCCTCGAAAAACTTACTCATTCATTCAGAGCACAAAAACGTGGATTTGCTTTTTTTTTTGCATTCTTTCGAATCGAACCATGCCGATGGGAACACGGAATATACAAAAAGACGTTTGCTAAAAAAGTTTACTGAATTTGATAGGTTATTCATTTACAGAAATGACTTTGTATTAATAATTCAAAAATTCGTACGATTAATCGAATAATGTAGTATTTGTTATTCAGTGAAACTCCGACTATTTTACTCTTCCATTAACGCCTGCCAAGTGCTTGCGTGGGTTGATCCCCTTGATGGAAACACCGTATATGAGAAAACATTGTCATCATCGTAATAGTGTATTTTCACACGACTTCTTCAGAATATTTTTTGCTTCACAAAATTTCGTTAGTGGAGAATATCGTAATAATTGTTTGCCTTTCTCATCTTTTAACAACTACCGTTTAGTTGTTTTTCATGTTGCAATAACATGACTTGTTTTAATTCTTTCTACTTGAATTTATTGATGTTGAAGTGTTTGATTCAATCAAACGATGATAATCACAGTAACGGATTTTTCATTTTTGACTCAAATTACGATAAATTTTACATAATGTTTCTCGACAATGTGTTTTTTTGTAACTTACAAAAGTATCATAGTTTGTCGAAATGTACGACGTAACAGAACTGTGTACTAATTCAAAAAATTAATCGATCGACGACCCACTTTTTCATAGTATAAAACCTCAATCTTCTGTTTTATTGAAGACTGTGGAATTTAGAATTATTACGAGATATTCATATTGTTTGATTCCCAACTCGGTCAAGTTCGTACGAAGTCTGAAAGAGCCACGTGTATCTTCCTGAACGAATTTGGAAAAATTGATGCGTACATGTTTTCGGAATGCAGAAATGTATCTAAATGAAATGTTCCAACGTTTAAAAACAGTTTTGAATTCTTGAAGCCTAACAGTTTTTTTTTCTTGATTACGTACTGAGATAAAAAACTAATACAAGGATGATGCAGCAGATATTCTACTCCAAAATGTTTTCAACCATCAATGGTTTTTCCCTCGAGAAAGAAGGAAACACGTTGTCTATACTGAAAAACATTTATTCAAAAATATATGCAGGATATAAAATTATTATTGGAATCGCCGACAGTGCGAAAAAATGTTCGCCATTGAATCATCCATACGAAATATTAAAAACGAACCAAAAATCATTTCACATATGTTAAATAAATTTGTTTAAGAAGAAGAGATATTTGTATATAAACTTTTACTACTATTTTGGCCGCACCTGCTTGCGCATATTCCTGCACGGCCTTGGTCAGGGTTTAGTCACGTGTATACACTATAAGGACCCTCGAGAGGTCACAAATTACCACGAGCGTATTTATCGAAACTAAAGATGAATATCATATTTTGTAAATTCAAAGTCATTGGCGTCTACAGAATGAATTGATGCTCGATCAGTGTTTTCTCGTAACAAACTAACGGAAAATAAAATAAAATTTGAAAGCATGCATTAGGCCCGAGGAGCTCTCGAGTGAATTCTCAGGAGCCGTCTAGACAGCCGGAGGGAATTTTGTATTACTGTATAATTGGCATTGTTTATTATTATTTGTATAACACATGCTGTTTTGGATCACTGAAGAATGACATATAAGATGAATCTCTCTTTCTCTCTTTCTCTCTTTTTCAACAACGTACATCTTTGTTTACCTGTTCGTACCCATAACTATTTCAGGAGAATTCAGTCTCACTTACCATTGAAATGCGACCAGTATATAATCATTATTACATGCAATAATCCTCTTGTCTGAAAAAATGTCATGTGCAACAGCGCATCACAATGTCTGACTCAGTATGGATGTTCTACTGTGACTCGCTTCCAATTTAAACCTAAGATAATTGCGAACTCGTGCGCGATCACCCAATTACGTCGACAATTATTAATACCGTCGCTTTTTCACACTTTTATCCATGTTCTATCGCTAAGCATGAGGCATTTTGAGAGTCTGATTACTTTTGGAGCGATATCTAGATAGTATGACATTTTTTATTTTTGCATGCACACAAAGAAGTCTGACGAAATATTTTGCAATGAATGATAGCGGAAACCGACTACTAGATTGTTTTCAAAACTTCATCGCTTCAGAGCGCCTTAACACATCGCTAAAATACAGACGAGTATTGTTCATTGAATTTAACCCATTAAAATATACACACCTCTTCTTCGATTAATGAACAAAAACGCCCTCATTCTTTGTATAAATTTGCATCATTTTTCTGTCCCAGAGCATTTTTTATCGACTGATTTATAATTCCAAGGGAAGAACCTTGATACTCATGCGAAACATGCCCCTGCGTATATTTTTTCAGTCGATCATGCAATTATACTATTTTTCTATCCTGTTGTTTAAGTCTGCCAGCCGGTTCATCAAATTGATGCATTGTTTGTGTTTTCCGGGTATTACATATATCTGTTTTTCCCCATCGGAATAAAATGTGAAGTCCTTGGTTTCCGGTGCTCGAAATTGAATTTTAATAAATCAGGAAAATGTATGAGTGTATGTGAGCCACGCTAACATACGAGTCAACAGAGCCTGGCCAAGGATATTCCCATGTTTTATATTCCCAATTAGGAGATGTCACTCGAACAAAAAAAAATTGACCTCAAATATTTAAAAATCAAACTGAAACATGGATTCAATAATAATTGATTCTGGTAAATCAAATATATCAAAGCATCCTCCACGAATTTACGACCACGTTCAAAACAAGTGGAACACGATGATTTTTTTCAACTGCTCCGAAATTTTCATCGTTCAGCCATTTTGAATGCAACAAGTTCCATTTGAAAGTTGAGAAAATGTTTCACGAACAACATTTTTGTTTTTTTTTAAATCGGTCAAATTTTCGGACCAGCAAATTTTTGAAGCAGTCGAGAAAGGTGATTTTGTTCCACTTGTTTACCACCTTCGAATTAATTTCCGAAAATACTGAGTTAAATAAAAGCACGATACGTTTGATAATAACAACGCACGAAATATTTCTAAGAAAATCATTGCACTTTTATGCACATTTGAAAGTTGTTTTTACTTCCTGTTTACAAAACATCAGCCATAACTAAAAATCACAGTGTAAGCAATATCATCCGAAAGTAGCACGTTTTCCACCGTTTACATCAGGATGGCGCCAATAATCCAATGGTCGAAAAAAAGTTGGTTAGATTTTACTCCGGCAATACTTAAATAGAACGATTTGTACTCAGCTTGCATGGCAAAAAAAATTCTTTTGTTGCTAAACTGTATAATCAGCTTCGTATGCAGTAAAGAGGGAAATCGACAAAAACATACGAATTGGAAAGAAAACGAGCAATGATATGATATGGCTTTCAACTGAACTACGTTGCGGTGGAGAACTTTAGGCATGCATATAAATCTTGATAAAGGTACAATCGTATGAAGGAGATATGGGCGGTATAGGGAAGAAGGCGATAGTCTCCTGCACTACGTCGTGGTCCCAAGTTTGTGACGGGAACCGCGAGAAATCTCCCACTCTTTCGTTCCGATCGTGGGCTCTCCGCACACATATACACATCGAGCGCGCTCAGACGATCATCCGGGACCCACTTGCGGAAAGCCAATACTTAAAGCCACCGGTATCACTACTCTTCCGACTATTCCTTCAGCAGCATCGGTCAGCGGACCCCCGGACACGTATACATCAAATAAGATTAAAAAATTCAATCAAGAATAGTCCAAAAAATTGTCCGGTTATCTTTCCCAATAGATCATCACATTGTACGGATTGTCTTGAACAATAAAACACTTTATTTTTAATGATAAAAAACGTGAAGTGAAAACCAAACATTTTTATGAGGGCATTGAGAACTCGGTCTTTCTTAACCGTAGTTGCAATAAAGGACGCTCTAATTCGTGTTATCCAGGTTATCACAAAATCGTGAAATTTCATTCAATAAAACAAGATTACAGTTCGCGAAAGAGGATAAAGAGAATCGGAGTCACTAAAAGTGGCGGAAATTCTCTGAGTGCATCATACGAAGCCCATGTTCGGGAACAGTATGATCACGTTTCGGCAATCGGTCTACGCGCATATGTGATCAACCGGAGAAACTTATACGTATATATGCAAATTTACACATATACATAAATGTATGAATATGCATATAGACACGAATGTTTACCGATGGATTAATAACGAAGGAAATAAAAATAAATAAAAAGGAAGGAGTTATAGAAAGGAGGTTGAAGGTGATGTCCCGTTGGTTCATTGTGGTGCTCGACGTTTCGAACGAGTGATACATCGCGAAAGAAGGAGAATACCCAAGTAGTTAACGAACGGGTATATACACTTGAGATTAAAAGAGGAAAAAACGGCCGCAACGCTTGTACACAAGGAATCTCACGGCGGTGACCAAGACCATCATCGAGCACGAGACACCACACGATGAAGTCTTTCGAAGTGGAACTTTGAGAGAAAGGTGACGGAAAAGAGAGACCGCCCCAACGAGCCGCGTGTCTACGCTCTTAACAGGATTCTCCTGCTACTAAAAGAAGACTCTTCCGTCGTGGACGCCTTCTCTGCCATAGAATTGTCCATTTATCCATTTTTTATAACATCAAGATCGTGAACTAACCTTCAACAAGTACGTACGTTTTTTTGTCTCGTTGCTTTTTTATTAATAACTATTACCATCGCAAATTCCATTTCTGACAGTTAAAAATGCAATAGTTCAATATAAGATGCGAGGATATGTGAAAGTCCCTTGAGGAATAGGGAGAAAATCGTACATCTCGTTGGCTAAATATCACGCAGTTTTATTCCACGGTCTGAATATCACGTTCGAAAGGAAGTAAGGTGCAAGTGACGACTTTTTCCTTCGTTAACAACATTTTTCGTGTACACTACTCTTTTTCAATATATTCCGTTTGTTCATTCATTCTCTATTGAAAATCGTTATTTACCTCTAAGATATGAACGAGAAAAGTTTACTCGGGGAAATTGGAGTATATCGGAAAGCGTATACAGGCTCACCGGTTTCGAATGCATCTCACTTACCGCTCGGATGATATAGGTATATAAGCCATTCCATGCCACTTTGCTACGAAAGGAAAATATCTAAGTTCGAAAAAACATTCCAAACTTAAGTCTCTAAAAATAAACTGTATCAATTTTTGAACGATTCTCATTGGGAACGTCGAAGCACAGTCGTATATTTTGAAGGTTTTATTAGACCAGAATTTTTCTTGGTCCTATAGAAAAAATATAACTCATCATTTACATTTAAATGTCTACGAACGGAAAAAACGAATATACAATGTTTCCAACTGAGTTTCAAACTTTGTCAATCATGACATACTCGTCGAGTGAAACAGAAATTCCTATACAACATTTTTACTACAGACTCACAAGTTGGTCGAAAGTCGTTGGTAATTATCAATTGTATTTCCACTGCGGAAGGCATCAGCACTTAAAAGCAATGCTCCTCTTATTCCATACGTGTAAAGATTTTTTATAGAAAATTACAAGAATTCTCGTTATACTTAGTAAATCTTTTCCAGTTCATAATTTTTTCACATAAATGATATGACTATCATTAATATACTTTCGAGTGCGCTCTTATATTTCTGCAATGCTACGAAAAAATGCACGTAATAAATAGCTTCGAACTAAATTTAAAGATGCAAATATTGCAATTGGTCGTTTCAGTGATATTTCAGAGAAGATTTCAAAAAATAGGGTTTCTATTTTAAGCAAACTCCTGAACTCAATTTTATCGAGATGCCATTACGTATAATTGAAAAAAAAAAACTGAAAAATATTAAGGAATAAATAAATAAAAACGTCAAAGTGACTCTCGAAAACTGCCTTATTTATATATTAGTATTATATTATATTGCAATAATCGATAATCGAATTAAAGCTTAGTTAAGAGGTGTAACCCATCAAAAAATTGCACTAAGTTATAAACTTCATATATGGTAGTACATAATAGTTGCATGCACGGTTTGCCATTTACTGTGTGAACACGATCATTGCGAAGTTTAATGATCAAATGCAGTGCAAGATCACGTTCAATATTTCGATGTCGACGTTTTCATTCCTCCTTAGACATACGAAGATGTATATCTCGTTTGAATGATATTTATATATGGATTTCAGCATCAATATAGGATAAACATGGGCATGGGGTATTAACCAGAGGTTAAGCGTGATAAAATCCAGTATCGCCTTCAATACTAATAAAATACACGTTGCACGCACCGCCCATAGTATTGGTAAATGTATCTCGCGAAATCGTGTCTTGCGAATCGCGTACGACTTTTCACAACGTTAATAGCACTCGTTTAGCTGACGAACGCAATACATAATGCGTATATCGTATAGGGCTCGTGAAAAATAACGGACCAATTTATTCAAAAGTCATTTAATGGGAGACTGCAAGATTTTATATTATAGCCACACGTGTTCGAGCTGGTGAAATCCAAATTGTCTGATTAAGCAAGGTTGCAATTTTATATGGTCTTGCAAAAGGCTTTGAAATATATATTCATATGTACATTTGACCAGGAGTATTAGAATTTTCTTATAACAAAATTATATACGTGTTGAAAGTCTATTGAACTCTAATTGATACCTGACAAATTTAATGAAATCTTTTCAAACGTGTTAAAAGTAGAGTAGCTTTGAAATTGAAAGCGACAATAAAGAAATGATGAGCCCGCTATAGAGACAGGGATGAAATATAGTGAAAAATGATGTGCAAACAGTTATTGACCGAGGTGTTATTACTTAAGCAGATAAATAATCTTAAAGAGCTTTTTGCTATTTTAAGAGATGAAAATATAAAAAGGGATGTTTCTTTAACATCAGATAACGGGGCAGGCTATGTTGATATCCGTTGTGAAAAAGGAAGTGGAGAAAAGAGACTTTACGACTCGAAAGAACGAAATAGTGAGTGAATTATAAAAGAGTACGGAAATTTCGTGGTTTTTTCGTATCTTATTTGAAACAAGGGCAACAAAGGTGAACCACGTTCTCGCGAAACTTGACTCTCTCAATGAGAATTCCTTGTTGTCTGAAAGTCCAAGGACGCTGAGTATACATTTACATTGCAATGAAAACAAGATCTTATCGAGCGACCAAAAATGAGGTTTGGCAGAACAATCAGAGAAGTTTGTTACTGCGGGATCTTTGCTTCTTGGTTTTGCTACCTCGACCCCCAGGACCCTCATCCGAGAACACAAACACTCGAACAACACCGATCGCTCTCACAAAGCTTGTTACACATAGAATACACATAATTTGTGTCAACCAGTCACCACTATATTGCTCTCGATCGACAATTCAAGCGCACTCATTTATGTGGGTTTGACCGAATTATTTCCCAAATTATTTGGCCGTTTAAAGATTCAAGTATCCGAACAGTAGATCTCTTCACATGAAACATGATGCCAACATCTCATTCATAATGCAAATGAATTTTTATAGATGTAAATGTCATCCCAAAGTCCAAACTCTTAATGCAGAACTTTTATTTGACGGCGACTTTCTTCGTCTCCGGTAGAGCGTTTTAAATATTTTAGTCAATCGCACCAGTGCATTTACACGAAAGAATACAGCTCTATCATAGAATGATTGAAATTCCAAAAAGTATCCGTGATTTTGCGTTGTCAAAAATTACACTTGTGTTCCTTGAATGCAGATTGTAATTCAATTATATAGCGGTAAAAAATTAACCATTGGGATCTCTTCCAAAATCTACAATAATGTGACGATGAAATGGAATTTGTTTTATGTTGAATATTGTTCAAACTGTATTATTTGCATGTTACTAATTTATTTTGAATCACGTGCAACGAAAATTATATTCATTTTTATTTAAACTTTACCAACAAACTTTATTGATTTACATGGATCTCCTATACATCACCGTTGTTTCCGCTTTCTAATCGTCGCTCGATCCTCACTCTCTTTCTTTCTTCTCCTCTTAGCCGCGTCAGTTACCTTGGTGAGCATATCGATGGTATACACGGTGCCGTTTGCGTTTGCTTGAATTAAAACCTGTATTTTCTCACTCTCTACTCTCTACCTGATTTTTCCGTTCGAAGTTCACGGGCGGAGAAAGAATGGAGATGAAATAACTACAGAAATTGTACGGTTAATAGATGGCGGTGTAGAAATGGGTCGAATATTTTAATGTCATGGATCCATTCGGTGATCTTTTACAGTTATCGAGGGAAACCTTCTGTGATGGTTCAAGAAAAAACTATGTCGAAATAACTTTTTCGACGATCTAATGAGTCCAGAAAAGATTGGATCATTATCATTGCACACGTTACTCAACAATATAAATATTGAGCATTTCATTCAACATTTGCAACAAATATCCCATTAGAGAAAAATGTTTATCACACGAGACTACAATAAAATCGAATTGTTCTCTTCCTCGTACATCTTTAAAAAGAAGTCGAATGATATTATTACTGGTATCATTTTTTCGAGAAATTTTCGTTTTTACATATATCACTATTTTTCTCAATTTTGGTTCAGCAGTATAATAGAGGAGGAAACGATGCGCCAGGAATTAGTGCCCGTATCCTACTTTAGCCTGAGCTCTGTTGAGTCTAAAGGAGGACGCACGAGTTAAGCCTAGAAAGATACAAGTTTGTACACATATACATATGAAAACGGAATCACGAGGACACAAGCCTTGGGCTATCGTAAAGCTCGTGCCGTTCGGTGCCTGCACGAAAGTAAGAACGCACCTAAGGAGATCGAGCCTCCGTACAAGAGTGCTCAGACAAACCGTGACGTGCCTCTTTCTCTCCATTTCATCTTCGCCTTCGTATGTGCTTACTCACGCTACATACGGTTTACACAGACGTAACACAGACGTGAAGTAAATTTGCATAGTGATGATCCCAAATATCGCTAACGTCGTCTTTGCTAGTGGCCATCAGGGGGCACACGAAACATTTTTTCGATGAAATTTCGGTCATTGTGAATGAGGCTTATATGCCGTTAGGGTAATAAAAAAAATCAGCTGTTTGTAATTCGATACTTGACAAAAAGCAGTAATATTCACTAGCGTATTTATTTTCGGATCTTTTCCGTCTCTTTATTTAATCGTGATAGGCAATTTTATGGACCAGTTACTATTGAGTTTCTTTACTCGAAAAAGACTGATTTTTTTTTGTTTTGACGCGTTGTGAGGCGACCAATCTTCCACAATCTAATAGAGATGGAAACAGGAAGAGTGAGAGGGAGATGATATTGGAAAAAAATAGTACGTCGCAAAAAGGAGGTCACGGCCAGATAGGCTCGACAGGTAGAATAGAGGGATTCCGCCATATCACGAAGCTTAGTATGTATACACAGGGCTTTTCATTTTAATGAATACTACATCGCCTTGAAGGAAAAAAAGGAATCGCATAAAAAACGCTTTGCAAAAAAGTTTGACAGATTCAAGAGGCACGTTCAATGGTGATGTTGACATTTTTGTATTCCCGTATCAAGAGACTCGGTAAAGTCTCGGGAGAAATTTACAAAATCTCGCGATAGATTGCAAAAAATCTTAGGTACCGAAA
>JABSMR010094532.1:0-20991 GCA_018902295.1 Dusona sp. PSUC_FEM 10030013 | reverse complement strand
GAGAGAGAGAGAGAGAGAGAGAGAGAGAGAGGGAGAGAGAGAGAGAGAGAGCGAGTGGGAGAGAGAAATTGAGAGCAAAAGAAAATTGAAGGTGGTAAACGTGTATACAGCAGCGTTCAGCTGTACCCCCGTTATAAAATATATCTACACATCAGCATATGTCTCGTTCATACATAAATATATACAAGTTAGTACGAACTGAAAGCTGGTAAAAGTGATGAACCAGTGTGAGAGAGATTTTCAGTAGGAAAAGCTCGCTTGTTTGCCGCATGCGAGGAAGTGGAGTGTGCTTCATCGGTATAGGTGGTAAAAGGTGGGAGGAAAGGGATGAGGAAAGAGCAGCCCAGAGGCATTCGTTGAGTGAGTTAGTGAGTAAAAGCGTGAGGGTTAGATTTAAGGGGTGCCCTTAGTTTATACATGTATATAATGCGATGAACGAGACGTCGGAGCTATATACCATACAGAGACTTTCATATATACGAATGCTGTATAGTTATAGGATAAAGATAGAGACGAGGCCGAAGAACTTCTCAACAGGAGCCATTAGGCACATATACTACCAAAAGCCGTTCTACAACACGATTCATACATTTCTCCCTGTACTGACCCTAGCCCACCCCTTTCTTTTCCCTCCGAGGATGAAAAAAACAGCTTTCTCGTACGCTCGTCAGATGGACCACTCCGTAAACCATCACTAACCATCATCCCCCGTTCGCCTCATCGAGAGGATCATCTCTTTCTACTTTCTTCTTTTTTTTTCTCTCGCTTTCGCTCTTTCGCGCTCTCTTACGTTTTATGTGTGTGAAGGTCCAGCTCCCTCCCCAATCCTCGAGGACTCAACTCAACATATATCTATATTTTTGAGAAAGTAAATGTGTTGATTTGCTCGCAGGCTTCAGAGTGCCGCATCTGAAAACTCGTGTCCCATCTCTTTCCTTCTCGTCCGGTTCTCTCGTACTTCCCAATGGATTTTGACTCCCTCCTCTCTTTTGTTAAAGGCACATAAGTATTTATATACATACGTTTCACTCTCTAGCCACTGGAATGGCGAAGAAGACACGGGCATTAGATGAGCCCTTGCCGCTTCACAGCCACTAATGGAATAATTTCCAAAATTCATTTAAATTTATGGGGTTGGCGACAGAAATTGAAGAAAACAAATCTAACGTGAGAAAAGATTGATTCATTAGTGGTGACTTTTATTTCATTTATAACAAAACTGTTTTCGTTTTATAGAAATAATTATTGTGCTGTATAAAAAGTTCCCTAATTCGTCGAATTGAAATAGTTCTCTACTGAAATAACGGTTTTTTAACAAAAAGTCGTCGAAGAACATTATCTAAAAAAAAGAGAAGATCGGAGAACGGTTGACTGTTTCAAATATCTACACGTGTATATACATATATAGTCAACTGATAATTCTGGGATTAATTTCGGTATCGTATGGAAGGGAAAAGTCTGTGTAAGGAAGACTGAGAAAAGGAGAGAGAGAAAAGAAAAGGTGTACAATAGAGAAAAGGAGAGAAAGAAAGGGAACGAGAAAAAATAGTCGATCTGTAGAAAGAAACGAAAGAGCATAAGAGAGGGGCCAGTTGGCCGGAGGCCCGGTGGATCGGCACGACGGATACAATACGGGGAACTAATTCCAAGCATTTATCTGTCTCTTGCAGTTCTCTCCTCTCGGTCCCTTCCCCTTTACGTTCTGAACAGAACGCTATAGCTGATTCCATATATATATAGCTAACCGTGTAATTTAGTAATAATAATAATCGAACTCCTACTATTACATATACATCGTAGAATATTGATCATTTTGTTTAATATATTTTCTTAAATATCTAAACCAAAATAATGCATAAATTTGCATTATAAAATCGACAGTTTTTCAATAAAACAATGCTCAAGAGTAGTTTTTACAACTGAACAAAATTTTTGCTCACGTTCTTTGCCTTCTTTCATTCTTCAGAACTTGTCTTTTTTTGAAATTTTTCTTTTTATTTCCTTCGCTCTTTCACCCTTTCCATACGTGGCATCGTGGCAATGATGCTGATCGTAGCGTTTGCTATAACCATCCTGTTGGTGAAGAAGCTTTCGACTCCTAATTAAACATCGAGCTCGCCTCGAAACCCGCGACTCGGCCTCGTCGATGTTCCGATATTAGTCCCTCCCCCCTGCCCCTCATACACCCCTCGGCGCGACCCTTGCTCCGCCACCCGTAGCAACGGCGCCGCGTACACCCGCGAAATGTTTTTTTCTGTTACCTCCGTTGTATTCACAAACCAGTAGCATATATATGTACAAATACAGAGATAGATATGGACAGCACGAATTCGCGCCTTCGAGACGCCAGGACAACGCCGTGCAGGACTCACCTTTGCAGGTGGCAACTAATAGGGAAAAGAGGCAATACGAAACGAAATTATATATATTTGTTTATAAGGATGCCGAATACGAAAAAACTGTACGGTCCATTCTACTTGCCGTTTGTGGTCTCGCAAGAGCAAAGTCTCTCTTTAATCTGATATTAAATAAAACATTGTCACACCCAAATTTCTGTATACAATTTTGATGTATAAATTGTTTTTTATGTTTGATAATATCAGAGAACTGATCAACAGAATGACGATTTCACAAAACCGAAACGTTTCATGATTCTCAATTTTTTTCAACGTAATATATTGAAAATGGTGACGATTCGTACACGATTAATTGTTGGTTTTTTGTACATCGTTAATGTATACGATGAACTTATACCGCTGGGATTCGTTCGAGAGAATTCTCATAGTCTTATCGTTCCTCGTCTCTCTGAGCTTCGTCTTTCTTTTCGTTTCTCGATTCACTTTTACCACACTAATGCAATGCTGTAAAGCTGTATATGTATATATTTCTACATGTGTTGCCTTGCGAAGAGTCCTCTATTGGGTTGCCCTTGCATCGTTCCTCTTTCATTGGTTGTGATCGAAGAGTGTGTGAGAGCAGAGCAAGTACTCTCGTGCACTGCGGCTAACCGACGGAGCTGAGCACGTATGCGCGACTTCGTGATTCTCCGCTTCGAGATACAAATTGCTACAAACAATGCCAATTGCGGATCGACGAGATGCGCGACCGACGAGAGAGAACGAGACACGAGAGCGAGAACGAAAAAAGAGATAGAATTACGCTACTGGACTTGGTGAGGCTGCATAGTGCGATCCCGAGGTCGACAGGCTACAATTTTTATTTTATTTTTCTTTATTTAGATATTTTGTTTCGATCAAGTTTGAAGAAAAACTTGATTGAGTATCACCAAAGAAAAGTTGTTCTGGATCGCAAAAATAAATCTTGCCATAACTAAACGAATTTCGCATCCAATAATAAAAACTATTTTGAATAAGTTCCACACGGCAACCATGAATTATTAAATGTCATCCAATTTATGTTTGATTAAATCAAGGTCTTGAATATTCATGGAATCAAGTTCATACGCTATTGAATAAAATACGTATAGAATAAGTATAATTATATTGAAGTTACTTTATTTGGAATTATCCGATCACTGATTCAAGAGGTCTATGTCCGTTTCCATTATTTAAAGATTTATTGATAGTTTTGTCGAACATTGGACGGTTGAAGGACGAAAATATTTCGTATCGACCCATTCGTAGTCTTGGCAATATATATTTCCTTCATACATCGATTCAACTATTCCGATGTGGTGTTATTTATAAATCGACGATATAACTAACGGTTCGATCATTCTTAAATTATTCGCGCTGTTTTTATTCTGGTTCACTGGTGGTAATGGGCGATAGTTGATACGAAAAAAAATATATGTAAAAAAGTGCAATGGCCTCTCCGCTTTTAGTTAGTAACGTATGTGAAGGGTATAGAAATACTTTGGTGATTCCAGTCTTATGGCCAGGGTATTTGTGACTGGTATATATACATCGCCATAGATGTATATGCAGAGGTTAACATCGTATGGCCCTATATATAAGTACATATAAATAAACGGAGATGTACCCTACACATAGAGAGAAGAATGACTACGGCGAATCGAACCCCGTCGATGTACCGTATTGCTAATACCCTGCGGAATTGTGTCCGGTCCGGAGGTACCCGGATCCACAAGCACCAACAGCAGAAGCAGCGAGCCGAGCATCTAAAACACGATCTTGTATTCCACGCCGCACGCCGTCGCCACACAGCCAGAGCGAGAGAATAGTCATTAACTAAATAACGGCCTGATCTTGTGGCTTTCCTCTTCGTCCTCTGCCTCTATCCTTTCTCTTCTTCTTCCTCTTCTCCTGCGTCTTCTACGTATTTCGACCTTCTGTTACTTCCTCCACATCCGTTTTCCGCAACATCATCCGAGGCTTTGCCGATCAACTATGCCCGCGTATTCATCACCCATAAAATTTCTTACCGACAAATACTCTTCTTCTCAATTTACTCAACACTTTTCTGCGTTCTAACACTCACGGATTCTTCGCTTTAATCCGATGTGGTGTGCTTGAATCTTCGTCAATTTGCTTCTTTGTCATCTACCTTCGTTTCAGGTCCTTTGGGATTTACCCCAACTGCCCACCGGGTATCAGGGACCAAACATTGCCACTTTTGATGAAAACGTATTCGAAATGTGCTTTGTGGTGAAATGTTAACATTACTAACTGCAGTTGTTTGCAATTCTATAGTGTTCGATATTTTATTTTTGATGGTATCATTTTGAATGATTCTCAACGAAATGGGGACTGAATATCACCCGTGACAAAAAGTTTAACGTTAATGTAGATACATGGATGTAGGTAACGTACTCTTGAACGCACCAGCATTTCCATGGTCGTTTAAACTGAAATGACGGAAAAAAGCCGGATGGATAGTCACTCATCGCAGAATTCTGAGATATACGGACTACATACGTACATTGAGTAGTGCCCTGAGGCTCTCACAGCATTATTATCCTACGTGTTGACGTAAATCGCATGGCCAAAAGACTATGAAACTCTGGGATAACGGAGAAACGATGAAAGTGTCCAATGATGATGATGTGCTAGACCTATGAAGCTACTTCTCTCGGCTAAAGTAATACCAGCATCCAGAGGAAAGTTCACGTACTATTTACGCTTTTATCTGACAATGGTGGTTGGTAAAAATACAGTGTACAATAGACAGGTTGAAGGTAAAGAAGCGGCCGAAACCAGGTAAGTTGAAGTCTCTTGCAGCCACTATGGTGAAATGAGAAAAAAAGGGCGAGACAGAAGACCCAACGTCGACGATAAACACGCGCGTCAGTCATGTTTTTCTTCCATTTGCCTCCTCATAAATCTAACATAAAAGTAAGAGATAAACGACCATAGGCGAAGCAGGCTCACTCGTTTCGTTTCTCCATTTCATTTTTTTCTTCTTCGTATTGTATGTCATAATGCGGTGTGGACTGCAATTTTTCAAAGAGGAACTTCCGACACGCGCGGTTTTTAATTTTTTAATGGTTATCATGTAACGTCATTTCGTAAATGCCTCTTGTTTACGGTACTGTTGTTTCTTAGAACACTCAAATCTTCCCGGCTGGAAAACATCAACTAAATCTCTGACAGCCAACTACTACAATATTGTCCCCTTGATTCCATATTGATTATTGAGTATAATTGGAAAATTCATAAATATTAATCGTTTTCGAATATACAGTTATTTTTATTCTCTTAAAAAATCTTTATCCTGCGTCTTCCAACCTTTGCAAATGTACTTGTAAAAGGGTCCCGATTGCAAAAAAAGCAATCGAAGGGAATTGCTTGATAGTGTAATGAGGGGCAAAACTGCTTGAGGATTCTTTTCAACCCTTTCGATAGCACTAGTGTCACCGCCCTGTCTCGTGGGATCATTGAAGCTTTCCTTTATTTCGGGATTCAGTCTGAATCCCGTTTCGAAGCTTTCTCATCGTGTGTTTTCGTCTCTTCAACATTTCCGTGAATTCTCGTCACTCTTGGGCTCTTTTCTAGATGGCGATATTTTTAAGCTCTGTTCTTTTGTTTGTGTCATTTTCTCGCCTGTGCCGGGATTCACTAGTGGAAGTGAGAAGAAGCGAGGGGGTGGGATAGTCACCTTCCGGCCTGTTGGCTCGCTGGCCAAGCTGCCTTTACGATGGTAATTGGTGTGTTTATGGTCCGTAGAGGCGGTGGTCGCGGATCGCGTGGCTTTGAAGTGGCCAGGAACATCTGCATTAATGCAAAAGCTCCCTCTCTTCCTCTTCCTCTTTATCTCTCTCACTCTTTCTATCCTGTCAGGGTTAAACCCTCATTCCCTGGGTTTTCGCATGCTCACCACTCGCCGTATGTAGAGATCGTCGATCTGGGCGATGAACGAACGAACGAGAAGCAGCAGAGACGATGATCGACGGAAAACCCTTTTGAATACAGCACGGAAAGCTCTACCACGTCCTGCTATAACGGTCCCCTTTCCTGCGGGTGCTTTTCCTCGCAACAGACCTAATACCAAACATCAACGTCATTGTAACTATCCTTACACTTTCACATGCGCTCCTTTCTCTATTCCATTCTCTCAGCGTTTTGACGTTGTCCCCATTTCCTATATGCTATCGACATGACCATCAATTAATCGGTTAACTATTACAAAATTATAGTTAATGAATCCATCAAATGATACGTTTGATTGAGGAATCAAATATATTGTTTTTAAGCTTCTTCGAATTCATTGTTTGCGAATGCTTTGCGTAGACAGCATTATTTTTATTTCTCCTGTTTCGAAAAACCAATTTCTTTCAAAAATGTGGCTCTCAATCTTCAGTGAAAACGACGTAAAAAAAAAATAAAAAGGAAACAATATTGATCGAATTAACGAGGAATATATTTCGTTATTTGTGTTTAAAAAACAAATTTATTTTTATATGATTTATGGGAGGTTAGTATAATCCGTAAATTTTTCGGTACATTTCAAAGGATTTACTAATTTTTATTTTATTTCACTCGGGTTAGCTTTAATGTTGAACAGAAGGCTGTGTTGAAATGTGTAATGTGAAAAAGTTGAAATTCAAAACGAAGTGATTCAAAATAATATGAAATGGAAATGAGAGTGACAAGATACTCCATTTTTTTGGCTTTATAGTGGTAGCTTGGGTTCGGGAGTTGTGTCGGCATTTTCGCCTTTATGCTACAGAGACTCGTCAATGTCAGATGCCTAGGCTTTATGTCTTGGATTATTAAACACATATTATTTAATCTCGCGGGGCGACAGATCAAAGGAAAGTGCTCAACGCGCGATGACTGCGTATGTATATATATAGATATGTATCTGTGTAAACAGTCATACGATTTGCAGTGTTCCAAGATGGCAAGAGTTAACTCGGAACGCTAAATCTCTCGAGTGATTTATGAATCAATTGATGTCGCAATTAATGTGACATTTGTTACTCCTACTCACCCAATGAGATGATCCTTTGATATTCAAATGTTGGCTTATGATTTTTAAGACGATGAAATGGATGGTATTCGAGATTTTGAGATTTCTCGGAAACATATTATACGACAAACGTAACGAATAATTATTTTAAAAAAAGAAATTTACCATGAGATGTTAACTATATAAGTCAATATGAATTGAAGAGTAATTTTCTTAAATTAAAAATGTATCTGTATGAATAAAAAGCATTAAATATCGTTCCAAAATTGTTATTTTTTTTTTTTTCTTTATTTAAAAAGTTCGTGTATGACTTTATAATGATTCAACTTTTATTATCGTGACAGCTCGAAGAGATTGACGAGTTCCAGTTTGTTTTCTCGGCTGTGTACTAGAGATTCTTGCGGTGATTTAAAGCTGTGCAAAAGTCTCAACGCGAGGATTCGCAGGAAATTCCTACTATGATGAAGCAAATGCCAATTTGATCAACCCACGCGTGGAATGAATGGCTAGCGCGAAACGATGAGAGAGACTCAAGTAAAGTATTCATCAGTGATGTCGTGTCTGCCCTCAGTATCCCTAACGATCATTAGCATATTAAGCGCGGTTACTCGAGGACGTTGCCAATACTCGTGGTATACTCTTCGATCGATGCTTATTTAACTAGACGCGACAACCAAGTTAAATATATTCAAATTTTGTGCTTTAAAATGTAAATATATCGGTTATAAAATTGTTTATTCTTAAATCCAATTAGAAGGCCACGAAAACTACAACGATGATCGAATCATCACTACGTAATGTGAGGTATCTAAATCGTTATGAAAAGACTTATGAACCATTGGAAAAAAAAAAAATCAATAGTGGTAAGTAATAAGAAAATAATATCGTCATGTTTTTGAATCCCTAGTAACTATTTTTTTGCACGAAAAGAATTTGTGCAGGGCAATGAATCCGAAGTTATTTTTTCCCTACAAGCAGCAAAACTTTGAGTACGATTATTTCAACTTATTGGTTCGTTAGGGTAAGTTTCCGGGGTGAACCACAACGCGATCGACGACCTTTCTGCCCCTCTTCTGTCTAATACTGTGGCAACTCTCATTTTCCGTACGGCATGATGAAAATCCGCGGAGCGTTATGATTTGAGTCTGCCTCGTCGTACGAACTCAGACTTTCGTCAATCATTTCACGGGAAATTGAACTCTAAAGTTTCCGCGAGTCGCGTTTTCGTGCAAAACAGCACTGATACAGAAAAGACCGAGGACTCCCTTAATTTTCGTGAAGCTTTATAGGCATGAGCGAGCGGTAAATGATCCATTCGTTCGAACGGAATAAAAAGTTCTTAAAACTCTCTTATTCAACCTCGTCACTCCACGATCATATTTCTAGAAATACAACTATATTGCATTTCATGCTTTTTCATGCTTATACTGTATTTTGATCATTTTCGATTTTATTATTCAAACATTTATTCACTTAATTAACATTTGGTATACCAAAATTCAATAATCGGTGGCGTAAAAAAATATTTGCGTTGTTACTTTGTTTGTTTTTTCATGAAAAAATTTAGCTCGCAAAAATAAATTTTGGAAAAAAGAAAAGTTTTTTTTTTACAATCAAAACGAAACTTTACTCATTGTTTACAAAAAATAGAAACTACAAAAACTTGAATTTGGGTCCGTACAAAGAAAGAAAGCGAACGCGAAAGTATTCGCAAAAGGGAATGGGCGTGCAATTTGTTTTGTTAGATGAAAAGTAGAACAAGTAGAATAAAATCGTATGGCTTCAGCGACAGTGGAACACCTCTGTTTGCTTGCGAATATCGAGATGTAGAGGGATACGGAGGAAGTACCAAAAGGAAAAAGAAAGAGGAGAGAGCGAGAAACAACGTGGTAAATCGGAGGAATAAGAGACGAGATTTAGATAGAGATGGGTCAGAAAGAGAGGAGTGCAAAGTCGAAGAATCGGGCACACGGTGTGTCGGCGAAAGGGTTTCTAGCCGGGCAGGAGAGAGTGAGAAAGAAGGAGAGAGAGAGACACTCCAACTTGGCTCAATCCGGCCACGTGCATTGTTCCACGTTAATTTTAGCCTTCTCTGTATCTCGCTTTGTCTACCGGCTGTGCCACTGCAACGAATCTTATCCTATGCTATAATGTTATTTCGTTTTTCCTATTGCCAAAGAACACTCACGTAAGTTCAAAATTATTACGTTTTTCAATTGTTCGTTATAAAATTGATATTATAGTCAATCGCTGATAAAAAAATTAATTGTGCTCCAGAGTCTTAATACGTTAAATCAGTGGTTGAATAACATCCCTTAAGACTGGACGGTACTCAACTTAATTGAGTGATGATCGAGTTTCTTTTCTTGTTATTGATGTCTTAATTAACGAAATCATGACCCAGTTCATTGTTTTAGAATGGAACGTAAGTTAGTGGTTTATCAAACACTTTAGACTGATTTTTATATATTAAATTTTGGTGCAAAGTATGTTATCCACAGAGTTTTCTTAATATCATTTAACAAATGTCATAATACGGCTTTCCTTGGAAGGAATTGGAGCAACACACTGCTTAAAAGTTTGCAGGATCTCGGATAATTATGAAGTTAATTTTATAAAATTTAAGTATTTTATTTACTAAGAATATTGAACTTGTACTGTTGACATCTGGACAGAAATGAACGTGTCACGACTTTATACTAATAAGCGTAAATTTCGGTACAGATCACCCAATTTACGTGAAAGCCTGCCAAACCAGTCTCATACATGCACGAATATAAAGACTTTCAGAACGATTTCGAAGTGTCCATGACACACACGTTTGCCGCAATCAAGTGTCATTTATATATAGTACCATATAGTTAAGCTCATATCCCATAAATTCCGTTCCGGGTACTATCGTTTCCTCGGAATTATAAGAACCACAAATAATTGGCAAATGATTCTCCTCGATTATTGAAAAGCGTGTATTATGCACTTGGGATCTCATGAGAGTTTCGTTCTCTTAATAAAAATTCATTCTGATTGACGCCATCGTTTTTAAATCAGCAAATAAAGTATCTTTAATGAAAAAATTCATTTAAGCTCGTTTCTGATGCCTCACGTATATTTACTCAAAATAAAATAAATAATTTACGAAAAATCATTGTTTTTAAACAAGTTTACCTTAAGTAAAGTGTATTTTTTCTGGTCTGTTGGAATCGATTAAAGAGATTTAAAGTAAGTCAATTTAATTTTCAAGAAATCCATTCATTGGAGTCGAAAATTAGACAATTTCCGGTTCACTGTGGCCGTCTTCAATGAAATTCATTTTACAAGATGAATTTCTGATCGAATCAATGAAAAAGGCATCGAGCAAATATTTCACTCTTCTTGGAATACATGGCAAAAGTTACGGTCCACACGGAGAGGATTTTACACGAAAATTTGCTATGTTGACGTTGCAGCGTGGGACCATATCGTCACTTTTGAGGAAAATTTACTATATTTTGAATGGAAAAACATAGTGAATTTCGTTACAATGACGATATGGTCCCACATCGCAATGTGAACATGTAGTAATTTTTCGTGTAAAATTCTCTTGCGTGCATTTGCAAACATAGCGTAGTTTTAACAAGTGATAAATAGTTTTTCATAAGAAAATGCCAGTCTCACATTGACGATTCTCATACGATCACACTATAAACAGAGTTTCCCAGAATATATCAAATTCGTTTCCCCACAGGACGGTACGAAAAAAGTCCCGGAAAATCCAGCGTGTTGATCCCCTTTGGTGTAACAATCGCGAGAAAAGAGCGTGGTCTATACGAACATTGTTTTACATCGACCAAACGCAATCACATAAATAAGTCAGAAAGGAATCGAGTAAATCGTGAAAATCGTCGAGCGAGATGAGGGGCAAAACTTTCGAATTCACGGTCTGCAGGGAAAAAGTATGTTTTTCGGGGTGATTGTGCCGAGTGGCCGATACTATTGAACAAATACATTTATACATATACACATATGTATATTTTTCACATGCGTAAGCATCAAACAATATTGAATCCCTGGCGGGTTTGGATGCAACCCCTTACCACCCCTTGACCGAGAATCAGTCAGGGTCCGAAGATCTGGAAGGCGATAAAAAAAAGGCAAAAAAAATTTTACCGGGTCATGGTGGAGTGCATGGAATAAAGAAAACCTATATATAAGTATGCGAGAAAAAAGGGAGCTTTTGGAGAAACCTGAATTATCGTGGATGGCTATCGTTAGATATTCCGTTTTATGTGTTCCGTGCCCATAACAGTGAGCGTATCGGTTCAGGGTTACATAAGAGAGGGAGAGAAAAGACGAGGACATGCATGTGATAGAAAAACGATGAGAAAAAGAAGCGAGAAAAGTATATAAAGAAAGTGAAGTGGTGGAATGGTAGGAACGAGGGAGGACAGTTTTTCTGCGTTTTTGCATGGACTCGAGGTCCCAACACGGGTGTTTCTCCCGGTAAAGTCTCGTGGGGCTCATCACTCGCACTTCGGGGACAGTCAGTGTCCAGTTTTCGGTCTGACGCACATACACACGTAGTTCTTACTCACACAAATACAAGGACACAGATTGAAATAGTGAGAGTCCGAGTTCGAGGGGTGAAAGGTGGTCTGTTCTCACCCCATGCAATGTCTCCAACTCCCGTAAGCTTTGACCAGTAACCCCCTCTCAATACTACATATACACACACACGAGCATACACACAAATTTCTACGAAGCATGATAGAAGAACACAGAGAGATCTACCAACGTTGGCTTGCCTGACAACTGATATTGCGTGATCTATGGCACGAGCATTGTACACTTGGGACAAAACTGACCCGCTCTCACCAACCCTAGAAATACACGTTCACACAAAAACACACACACGTAGACGTATTATAGTAACTTATAGCGCACAGTATATTACCATCTATCTTTCTCAGTTTTACCACTTTTCTCCCGTCTATTTTCCTCTTTTCTCTATAGTTTTCAAGATCCCACCTTATTCCAGTACAGTTATTTGCCACCTCCGGTCTATACTTCATTATTAATCGAACCTGTTTCGAATGAAATAGTAGGTTTTTTCATTCCTTCGATTTTTCTCTTATTCTTGAGTTGCTATTTATCTAGAGGCGCAAATCCATGCGGTTCGTGCTAATGCAAACAATTAAATTAATTAAACCTACTAGACTTTTTACTTCAGCCTTGAGGGTAACTCGCTTTCCTTCTTCAAACGAGATCTATATAGCGTCTCTATTCCCCATGCTTTTCCCCCCTTTTGTACACGATCGTACTTTTTTTTTGGCTGCTGGTGCGTATCCATACGTATACGAGACTTTGCTTTACCCCAAAGTGCAGGGGCACTTTGGAAATAAAAACACGAAAAAAGTACCGCGTCCGGTACACCGATGCCACTACAATCGGCATCTCGGACGTCGAGGCGTGAAATATTTATCAAGCTGCAGATATATGCGTTTCCACATACGAGCTTGTTACTACCAATCTTGTGCACTCGCCACATACCCCCATAGATATAAATATAAACGTATATACATGTGGATGGACAAGCAAAGCGCGTCAGGTGCGGATTACCATGAATCAGGAAGAAAATAGGCTTACGGACTTATTGCGAGTTTCACGAAGCGTGGACGAGTGCTTTCGAGTGATTTCCTATATCTATGTATTATACATACAAACGTTGTGGGCTACACAGAGTGTTATAGGACGTTACCGAACCAGTGATGACATTTTCGTTTTTTCCTATTTCTCGATGAAAGATTAAAGAAGTTAGTAAATATTCTATTAGGGGGACACATCTTTTGAGCTGGGATAACTTATTTATAAGAAAGAGCAGTTATGAAAATGTGTTAGGGCTTTAGAAGCAAATTGAAACAAATGGAGACTAATCATTGACAATGTTATTCGATTTATTTATATCCAATTGTTTTTTTCAGGGGTCAATTAAAAAGTTTCAAAATACTTAATGTGGAACAATGTTAAAAACTTCTCGTGAATATAGCGCCCCATACAATTTTGATACTTTAATTCAATTTAGTCTACAAAAGTATTTTTATCATAGAAAATTGTTTAGGGAATGAAAACGCGAGTTTTTTTTTGAGTATCCTGAGGCGATTGCGACGGGGTGAGTTATATCGAAGGGAAAAAAAAGAGAAGGAGTGGTATTTTTCCTCAAGGGTGGAAAATAGTAGGAAAAGGGACGCGGGGCGGTGAGATGCACACCACCACTCAGACGGCCAAGAAGGTATTCGACTGCGAAACACTATACCGTGGGGAGCAACAGACTACGAAATATATTATATTACATACGACGGGGTCCAGCAATGAAAACTAAGTGCATATGAGAATCCATGGGGTTATAGGGTTGGTACGAAGCAAAAGAAAAAAGTAGATATATTTATTTACGTATATAAATGAAACGTATATTATAGTCAAGAAAGGTAATCGAGAAGTCTTGAGGTGGTAGAAGCTCAAAAAACTTTCGAATTTTCTCTCTACAAACAATTTTCGTTGCTATTGTTCAAAGGATATTGCTATAATATTTGATATTAAAAAAAAAAAACTTAGTATTTATCTATAAGCATTCAATAATGATTCTCGCGCTTCGATTTCATCCATAACGTTTTCGATTGCATCTGTGTTTATTCTATGCCGTGTTTACGTCCAGTTACAATACGAAGATATTTCAGGCTGAAGCTCATAGACTAAACTATAACGCGAAATTACTTGGGATTTATGGAATTTTTTAGGAATACCGTCATATGCTAACTAAGCGTTGGAGTCTTCCAAGAAGACCACTCAGCCCACACATCACTGGAATCTGAGATCCCGAAGAATGACACACCCATAGATACTGAGTTTTACGATCGGAAGAAAGACACAGACCCAAACATCGCAGTTTTTATATCCGAGTTGAATAACGTATTTTTTTTTAACGATGTGTCTATTTATTATTATTATACTGTCCTCCATATTTCGACACGTTGTTCGGGATCATCCGGTTTGCCGTATATTTCCTCGAAAAATAATGAGCGTGTGAATCGTAGAGTCCGAACAAGCTATGATTACTATTTTTGGATAGCGTTCAAAGTAATCGATGAAATTATTGTAAAACAAACAAATATCAATTTTCGCTAAAGAAGGACATTTTTTACTACATTAATGATCGAAAGATTCTTTCTACTTTTTAACGATAGCAAGTTGAAATCTTATGGCAATTTATACGTAGAAATATATGGACATTTCGACCTTTGCGTAGGCCATGCTAGCCAATACCAAAGCAGCAAACCCATAGGGGTGTCGTATCTCGTCCCTTACTGTATCATCATTCGCACTAATTCCAAGCGGATCAATAAATCCAGGCCTGACCATATCCCTATTTCGTGAAGCTTGATATTCACGTTAATCCAAAAGCAATATGACGTTATCTACGATCACATGAAATCTTGGCGGCAGAGAATACTCGATTTTCCACGGGATGATGGAAGATTGGTGGGGTTGATTTGTGGTATTCAGGCGTTCGGTTAATTGAAGTATTTCTTATCTAAAAACTGTTGATCCCACAGCCGTCCTAGAGAAACCAGAAGACCTTTGATCCGAGGGTCTGCCCGAGCGTGATTGCAAGCTCTTGTCTTCTCTTATAATTGATATTGGCTTTTGGTGTTGAAGGAGACTGGGTGTTGGAGATCTAGGTGGACTCGCCTATAATGGCGCTGGTTCGTGAAGTAAAGACGGGGAGGCTGAAGACAGAAGAGCGGAGAGAAAGACAGAAGAAGAAAGTCTAAAGTCTTGGTCAAGGTGGGCTCGAACGGTCAAGAAAGGGAGCTGCTGGCGGGCAGGAAGTAAAGCTGTCGTTGCAGGAGCTCTCGACTGCAGCTCGATGGATAAAAGAAGGTGGTAGACCTCGTGGATGGAAGGCTGGTTCTGTGCCTCCAGCATGCACTGCAAAACTCTCAAGCAGAGGGGGTTGCACGAATCCAGTCCTCCGTTCTAATCCCGAACGGTCCCTTCTTCGGAAATAGTTGGTAATCCTCTGGGATAGTTGGAGATCACCGAGTTACCGGACACTCGAATGTGCGGATCGACTGGTGGAAGGCAACCGGTAAGAGCTTCGAAGCAAAAGGGAAAGCAAGATGAAGATAGCGAGGAATAAAGCGAGTAAGAGAGAAGTACAGGGAGAGAGTGAGCGAAAGAGAATGAGGGGGCTGATAACCCCTATTGGCAAGTAAGAGGCAACTCCCGTGCCCAAGGTGGTGGCCTGCTGATGTGGATTCACTTCTCCGTGTGTCTCTCGAGCTCACAGAGTGGCCAAGAGAACATCTTCGGACGCGGAAAGAGAGAGAAAGAGAGAGAGAGAGAAGGAGAGGGAATCGAACCCTAGTCTCGAACAGCTTCGTAGAGAAGACTTCGTACTTTGAGAAACTCCAGTTTAGCCATTGAGAAACCGAATGTATAACGTAACATCGTGAATTTGGTTCGTTCGTGTATGTTCGAGTGGTAGTCGAAGCTCGAGGAATACCACTCTACGATCACTGCCTATATCCAGGACTCAGCTTGACTCTAACCATTGGTTGGATGATCATGCGAACGAAGAGAGGATATCAAGACTGGCTCTCCTTTTGTCGTTACATCGATGGACCAGGGAAAGGAGTTCTAATGTTCCAAAGTGTGTACGCCATAGTTTCAAATGTCTTTCGTGTTAATACGCCTCTATATCTTTGCTGGATTTATCAGTGTATATAGTATCCGCTATACGCACCATATACACGTTGCTATAGATAGTTGTATACTAAAGTTGATACGATGCTGGGGCATAATGAGTTGGAGGAAGGTCTGGGGCTTAGAATGACGATCCGTGTGGACGCCGTGAAATCCAGTCGCAGATTATGTTGGTACAAAGTAGAGTTGGGCAAGCTGGTCCATACTCGTGTTAAGCCTTTCTTGTTGGGAATTTCCCTCACTACGCTCTTCCTCTTGTGCCAGAGGTTCAAAACGACGAAGAGAAAATGTACGACAAGCTAGATGAGACTTGGTTCGATTATTGTCAGCTCGGTAATCTCCGGATGGTGGTTTCGTTCCATCCTATATATTTGTTGAATCAAGAATCCTTCGGAGATTTCGTGGGTTCATATATATTTGTGCGGGTTTACGACTTAAAAATATGACCATGAATATACACTTAATGCCCCAGAAGTTATATGACACTTAGGGTCAAGTGTGCTAGTTAGGAATGAAACCTTTTAGCGCGGCTCGACGAACGACAGGCATTCGGGAAGCCAGTTTACCCTCTTGGACATGGATGACCACCCTCTCGTTAAAAACTGACTTTTGCTTATCCATCTCTCTCTCTCTCTCTCTTTCCTCCCTTCTGAAGGAAATCCCGTTGGGAACTTATGTACCTAATGTACACCTGAAAATGTCGTAAAACAACACCCTATTTTCTCATATGGTTACTCATCATGAGTTAAGCAACAGGGAACAATGTTGAAAAATTTCATGTCTGCCTGTGTTAACGTTTATTCTAATGGGGCAATTGAACACCTATTCCGAGCTCACGAGGCTTCCGGTTAGTGACATGCTTGACTGAGCCCGTATTTCATTTTATAAATACCATGATATATGTTAGGAATTATGGTATGACGAAATATTTATTTTTTTCAGCGTTTTTGAGCGCTGACGTAAATGAACGTTCTTTTTCAGTAAAAAGAAATTACACATGCAACACAGCCGTCCCCCCAAGCGTATACCTTCACGTTTTTATAAAAGAGACATATTTTAGTGAAAGAATTATGCTCGCACCCGCACAGACGCGCTCAATGTTCCATCGTGGATAGTACGTGCCGTGCTCGAATATCCGCGAGTGCCAGTTCGCCGACTGTATTACAAATGGAGCAACGAGAAGGGGCTTTAAATACATACTGACTCGTTGTCTCGTCGATTCTTCGACAATACCGGAAAATTTGTAATTCAATATCGCGTCTTTCGTATAAAAATTTGCCAACGATTCGTAGCGCGTGCTTCGGATTCGCAATTCTCGACATACCTGAAGACAACAGCTAATGTAAACGAGTTTTTTCTTTCCCTCTCTCTATTCCAGAACGATAATCGACCTCACCTTGCCGACAGGCATCACTAGTTATTCAGGTGTATATAAAAATAAGTTTAATTTTATCCAAAAAAGAAGCGAAAACGTTGCTTCTAATGGGACAAACGTTTTGATAAATGGAACAATTATTAAAAGCCATTTATTTATAAAATACATTCGTTCTCTCATTCTCGCAATTCATTTAGATAATTACAATTTCGTACTACAAAGCTATAAATAAATGTTTAAATTGTTACAGACGATAAAACGTAAATTGCTCAATGAAAGAATCTATTTTATTCTATGCAATTTAGATAGTAATTGTAAACTTTAATATTATCGGGAACGTGGTGGTGTTCTTGAAAATGTAAATCGAAACATGAAATTCTAGTGGATTTCGGTGATATGATATCAACTCGCGAAAAGAGGGAAAAATAAAGGAAAAAAGAAAGCATGAACTGGTAGCTGCTTCTGTGGTAAAGAGGAAAAAGGTCCTCGGGGAACGACTCTCTCGTCCACGAGAAAAACCCTTTAAAATTTCATACAAAAAGGAGAGAAAAAAACATGCTCGACACACCCTTCTTTCTCTTTTAGTCTCACCCCCTTATTCCGCGGTTTGCATATACACCGAAACATTCACGGAAAAAAGCTCTCGTCTCTTCAGCTCTGTCGCTCCGCTCCTCTACACGTCACGGCTTTATAAAGTGCTAGAAAAATATCGTGAATATTTGATTTTCGGCAGAAATAAATAATTCCTTTGGGGAAGAGCTAAAATGTATATATATACATATACACATAGACATATAGGCTCTTTCCTGAAAAATAATTTAGCATCCAGATAGAGCGAAAGTGTGTGAGAGAAAGCGCAACTCCAACGTTTTTTTGCCTTTTGGGAATAATTCACGTGGTCACGAGCCCCCAGTCAACCCGGACGTTACGTTTGAACGCTTCATAAAGTTATGTTTCTTGAAAAAGGAGGAAAAAAAAGGTTGTTTTTTCAATCGAAACGTCGGAGCCCCTGAAGGGCGATCAACATGAATTTTCAAGCTCGTATCGACCATATACACCGAGATGGAGAACCGTACAGCATCACGACGCGTCTTAAATATTTGATGAAACATTCGAACCGCAATATGGAACGTCCATCGATGCTGCAACCCCGAGCCTCGGAATTGGCAAAGCATACCAAAATCCCCATATCTCCAATCGATGTTATATACTCATATAATATACATATACATGTGTATACCCTGTAGATAGCGAAAAAAGAACCTAGTGTCCATTATCTTGATACATAACTTTCATGTATTGATAGATCGGTGCATTATTTAAACCGTAGTTATATTTATCGGTCGTTATAAAACTTGGCAAAAGAAATGCCGTTCCAAGGGCACATCATATACTATTAGTACAACATCGGCCGCGACGAAAAAACAAAAAGTTGATTTCTTCATCTCCCTTCAAATCAATTTTTCGTACTTTAATATTTCAACTATTGCATGGTTGTGTCACAATGTTGGTATATTTTAAGCCTAAATATCTCCTCGATGGGATCAAATTTATCGGGACAACGAAATGAAATTTATAGCCATTCAAAAATCAATTACATTAAACTTTTCAACTAAATTTGCGGCTGCTGGATTATATGTGGTTTCGATGCATCCATCGAAATTTATTATTTTTTATTCGTTATCTGACACGATCGGACGATAATGCATCTTTGACATTCTTCACTTATCCGCTAGAGCAGTAAAGGCATTTTCGGATTTACAGAAATCCTTTCCGTTCTCGATAACAGTCTTTCTTTTTCCCTCTCTCTCTCTCTCTCTCTCTTTCTCTTTTTTTCTCTCTTCCTCCCTGTATCGCTATGGAGCTTCAGTCTAACATGTCGAAATAAAGCTGATTTTTATGTTCGAATATAGCAAGCATGGTATTGGAGACTTGTAGGATTTGTGGCGAAAGGGTACAGCGTCAAGGGTGACGGAAGTAAGCGTCACATATGAGAAGGGTGACGCGAAACCAGGGATTTGACATGTGCTAGAGATTTCCGAAAGCACGATTTCTTTGCCACTTCAATTTATCATGAGCTATTTTGAATTTCGTGAAATTAACAGATTTAACTTGTATCCACTCGGCAATCATATCAGCAATTATTATTAATCACTGTCTACTGAGTTAATGAAAATTTCTGCTAATTATTACTCAAACTTAAATATCCGGTAGCAAAGATCATGTGCATAAAAAGAGAATGTCGAAAGTTTTTTTTTTAACAAAGTTTTGTCCATAGGAGTAGAAAAAAATAAACGAAAATAATGTTGGTGGGTTGCAAAGCACCTCGATGGGTTTGACACATTTTTAAAAAACAACCCTTGATGCTCACATGTGACCGAGTTTTTTTTCTAAGAGGAAAGTCATGTCGTATTTTGTGGTTCTCCACCGACCAGCATGTCACAAACATATTCGCGTCGTACATTGCAAGCCCATCCGTCTATTTCCCATTCTGCTATTTTCCATATGTGTTTACGTACAAGTAGCCTTTCTTGCCATGCATAACCGTGCTCTTCAAATTTTTTTTCCCTTCGACCGAACACTGAAAAGAAAAACCCTTGGCGTGGGAAATCATACACATACGCGAGCCCCAGTTTTAGCATTTATTCCAAAGTCGAGACTTTCGATCGATCAAATACCGACGTAACAGGTGTCACCAAATCCATCTCCTGACAAGTACAAGTTTTTCTACTTCGCATCCGTTTTTTTTTCTTTTTTTCGTGTTGTTCTCGGCTTTTTTGTTAGTACAACAAGAAATCGATCATTCGCGTACTCGCATGTACGAATGAATACAGTATGAAGATGTTTTCCGAAAAATGGGTTTATTTTTATTCGAACAAAGCTTTCACGAGCTTTCTAAAAAATGTATATATTTCACGTTTTCGAAAAGATATTATGTAAATTCAAATAAGTATGTTATATTACGTTATATGATAATCGACAAAACGATAAATCAGTTTTATGAAAATAAGTATGATTATTGAAAAAGATTAAAAGAGCGATGACGACTTTGAATTGAAAAACTTTTTTGCACGAAACTTCGAGAAGAACTCACCGTTTTTAAACTTTTAAAGGATGAGATAAAAATTCGTGAATTCACTGTCACATCATTCATGTCGACTATACTAAAAAATTCATTGTCACGTACTTCGCTGTATTACAATATCCTCATACCTTGTCATCGACAGCAATTGCCAAAGAATTTACAAAGAAGGACCTTCAGATTTTGGTGCACAAAAGCTCGGAACACGAACAGTCTGAATATATAATAAAGTTTAGCGTATGTTTCTTTGTACTATTTTAACCTTCTGCAATTTACTTAACATGAAGAGAGCACGGAGAGAATCAAAACTGAAAAATTACCATTACATACCAAATTTATATTTTACAAACAGGGGACCTTGAACTTTTGTGATTGTTACTAAGCAAAATGTAAATTTTTATGA